>JAPYYM010000193.1:0-14999 GCA_028534135.1 Potos flavus
AAAAAAAAAAAAAAACAAGAAACAGAATGAGTGAAAAAAATAGAAAAGAAAGAAAGAAAAAACTTGTATCTATGAAATATACTGGTTTTGGGGTATTATTGGGATCTTAATATATTAGTTTCCCCTACTGTTGGGGTTTTATATTTTTATGGGGGCCCTGTGGTTATTGTCTTCTTGTTTTTGGATTGTCTTCTGGGGGAGGGGGCTGCCATGCTGTTTTCCAGTCAATCTTGCTTGCGTTGAGTCACCCTGCACCCCAATCGAGGGGCTGGGCTTTGTGGAAAACAGTTTTTTAGGCTTCTGCTCTCTGGAGGTTTTAGCTCTTTTGCAGTTTTTTCGCCTTTTCAGAGAGTCCAAGCAAGGAGTCTGCCTGTACCCAAACCTCTGAGTCACAGAGAAGCCTCAGTCTGCTCCCCTCTGCAAGCTCAGCTCAGACTGCAGCCTGCCACAGGCGGTGAGCCCCGGGGGGGGGGGGCCCCCCCCCCCCCCCCCCCCCCCCCGCCACCATCCCGGTGGCCCCAGGAGGCCCTCAGTAGCCTCTGCACCCTCGCACAACAAAAGCCTTGAGGTCTAGGAAACTGGTTTCTGGTGGCTGCCGTCACCGCAACTGCTGTCCGGGCTCCCTGTCTTAGCCAGTGAGCTCAGATTCCTGCTCCAAGCGGCCAGGAGGCTGCACTGCAGGCTGGGAGGCTGAGCGGCAGACCTCCCGCGGTCCTAGGGACTGCCGGCTATGGCTCGCAGCTGGTCTCTCAGGGGCTTTGGAGAGTGCTCCCAGCCCATGCAGCGCTGCACACAGAGAAAAGCTGCAGGCTCCTGAACCACGCCAGGCTTTCTAAGGCGCTTACAGGAGTGCGCCCCACCCTCTAAATGGTGCAAGGGATGGCAAGCTGCAGGTTCATGAATCACAGATTGGATCCCCCGCCTGTGTCTCTCTGATGCGGTTGGTGCCCTTCCTGGGGACGTGGGCTTAGGCCTGTGCCCGTGACCACCCACTTCCACTGGTTGCTCCTTAAGTTCTTTTGTTCTTTTTAAGTGTTTTTAACTGGGCTCTAAGTTAATGTTGGTCCCCAACCACAGGGCACTTTCCTTTGGGATATCGCTGTCCTTGGGTCTCTTCTGGTGGCTCCCTCCCCTTTTGTTTATTCTCAGATATCTTCGCGTGTTCCCACTCTGCTTTACCTCTCTGCTGCTGCCTTCTGCTCCTGTAGAGATCCAGAAGTGAAAAATCTTACTTCTCAGGCTGATTTCATGGGTGTTCAGCGTTTTCTGGTAGATATCCAGCTCACTTTAGGGGACCGGTTGTAACAGCGTCTCCTACTTCTCTGCCATCTTGCCCCTCCTTTCTCCCTAATTCTTATTATTAAACCTAGTTTTTTATTGTTACTCTGACTTTTGCAATTTTTAAATGATATTCTTTCACTCTTAGCTGTTACAGATAGGGCAATCAATGAATCAGTTCTGCCCCTTGAATCTACATTATTTCTCTTTCTCCTGATTTCTTTTAGTTTTATTATTTTATCATTACTTGGACATATACAATTTTCATTGTGGTCTCTTAGCAATCCACCCTATGGTTGTAGACTTAGGTGTACTATTAAATATTTTCCATGCTTACTGACTGTCCCTTCTTGTAGTCATCTTTTGCTTGACTGGAGGTTATTATCTTGTAAGTTCCTTAAGAACAGCCCATATGTTTTATTTTCTCTTTATCCTCAGAAATTTATTAATAGGATTTCATTTTTATTATAATTATTCTGTCTCTGGTCTGAAGAGGAAATCTATAATAAAGGTTTATATGATATGTCATCTGGACAGTGATTTTTTTGTTTGTTTGCTTTTACTGGTTATTATCCTTTTTAGAATAAAGTGTGTGAGAAACCAAATAAACTTCTCTAAGGGGTTTTTTGCTGTGATTTTAAAGATGGTGTACCTGGAAACAGTTGACTATTACTGGAATACTAACAATATTAAGTGGAATTGATGTGTTAAAATTTTCTGTCCACGAATCTTTCATAAATATTCTTTGCTCTCAGCAAGGTGAATGGGAAAAGATTTGGTATTGCTAAATTTTTAAGGATTTATTATTGTCAAGGGACATTTCTTTAGTTTTCTGGCTTTACATATTTTCAGTTAACCAGTGAGGTTTCACATGCTAATTTGGTATTTAGAAAATCTGCAAGCAAGTGAGAAGCAGGACCAAAGCCAATAAAATAAATGTAGAAAAAAGGGAGAATATTTCTTAATAATCTTACAAGTTTTGTGAAATTATCAATTTCTTCCTGCAAGAAATGTTGGCAATTGACATATTATGCCCTGAAAATGAAAGGTTAAGTTAATCTAGTGACATGTATATTTGTTTTCCAAATCCCAAAGAAAACATAAGACAAAATAAGTCATTTAGACTCGGAATATGTGATCTATTAAATCTGTCAATTTGGTGAAAGTTGGTTTCAGGATGCAAATATCTTGTGACTGTGTTTAAAGTGAAAGAGGAGATAGATCAATTGGGCTTAAATTATCCCAAACCACTTTATTTTTAAATGGTGCTTTTGGGAAGTTTTTAAAAACATTTTGTTTAAGTCTGAGGAGCATTCACTAAGAAGATGTATAGATAATGACATGTTTTTATTTTTACTCTTGGTCTTTTTATTTACACATTTACCTCTGAACTTCTGAAAGTATATTATTTTAAATATGTACTTTCCTCAACATAAACAAAGATGATTTTAAACTGTCCATATTTGCTCTATTCCACGGGTAAAGTTATAACAGCATACAAACATCTTAGATGCTACTCATTGCTGATGAGAACTGTTTTTTGTTTTGTATATTAGGTAATTTTAGTAATTACTAGTAAAGCTAGGTATATAGGTTCACTGAGAAGATTTGTGATCTTCACGGATATGAGCCTTACTATTAAAATATGAAATTTTTCCATGTATCTGGGCAGAAGCTATTAAAGCTAAATATCTTTGTTCTTTGTATTTTCCTTATGTCTTATACATACAAGCACCAACCAATAAAAGATTGTGGAAAGGAAGAATGCAAGATATTTCAAGTACTTAATGGATAAACCTAATAGACCTTAATACAATGGTATTGTTGCTTTTTAAAAATTATTATTATTTACTATTTATGTGAGGCTGGTAGATCAGGCAGGAAGAGATAAATAAGGTTTTACCAACATCTGTGCATTGTGCAATATATGTGCTTCACAAATGTGAACTTGTTTAATCCTTATAACAACCATGTGAGGTGACTACCATTATTTTCTCCATTTTGCAGATGAGGAAACTGAGAAACAAAGATTAAGAACATTGCTGATGACAGAGCTAGGATCAAAACACATCTGACCAGAATATGCCATGAACCATTTAAGTACAGTGATTCCTTTCATGTTCCAATCTTTCTTTCTTTTATTGTGTAGGCCCTAGTGAAGATACTGAGAATGCAAAGTAGGTGACCCTTATTGTGGATAGCAGGAGAGTAAAATGTAGCTAATGAAATGATTGTTTCTAACTTAGAGGTGAGGTCAAGGACTTTTGAGAGACTATATAGCCTAAGACTTATTCAGGGAGAGACGATAAGGTAGCTGGGAGAATTCGTACAGAGGACAGAAAGATGTGAATACTTCCAGAACAATGGAAGTAGCTGAGGAAGGCCCTTCACCCTTCCACTAACAACGTCATCATCATCATCATCATCATCATCATCATCATCATCATCATTTGTTTTGGAAAAGAAGGTATATGCCAACAGAACTCTGACCCTTTTAAAAATCATTTACAGAGGTCTCATCCAGCATTTTCTGCTTAATTTCACTGTTAAAAAGTGGGTCACATGACCACATCTAGATGGGAGGCTACAAGACATAAAGGGAGTTCTAGATGGGATTGGGATCAATCAACACTCTATAAAAAATAATTCACAGTGAAAACAAAACTTTGTATGTGGAGATTTCATTGCAACATTGTTCATAATAGCAAAAATTGGAAATAACTTACCTATTCAATGAAAATGAAAAAAAAAGAAAGAAAAAAAATAAATCATTGCATACTCCTACAATGGAAAATAAGCAATCTTTAACATATTTATGAAGAGAAATGTTCTAGAAAATTCTTATAATACTAGGTGAAATAAAGCAGTATATACTGCAATACAAGATGTTAGCAGAAGATTTCCTTAAGATAGTAGGAAAATATGTAATTTTCAGTATTTTAGTCATACTAATCAATATTTTCCAAGATTTTTACAATGATTGTTAATGATCTTCATAACAAATGTATTAACTAGTAGATTTTCTGAATTAAATTTTGAAAGCATTAAAAAACAACTCTGACTATACCAAGAAGAAAAAAAAAAAAGATTTATTGAATGGATACTAGTCCCTCACAAAAGCAAAGGAAGAATAGAAAAACCAGGCCTCATGAAGAAAAGGAACCAGGGCAATCTAAATATTTCAGTTTTAGCTATTCTAGCACCATCTCACCAGGATACTTCCATCTGATCTCTCAGATCCAATTGTCTTAATTTCTATATATCACTACTCAAAAACCAAAATCTCAGGAAGGAAACTCTAATAAGCCTACCTTGGGTCACAAACTAACCCTATGGCCAGAGGACCAGAGTTCCAGAGGAATAGAGTTGTCAATGACAACCCTATTGGAATTTTGTGGAATAGGGAATAGGCTATTTCCCGGAGGAAAAGATTATGGTCTGATAAAACAGCATGTGTAATACCAGCAGGAAAAAAAAATGTTTCTTTTTTAAAATTATACTCAGTAATACTCAAAATTGTGACAATACAGAAAAAACTGATCACATTTTGGGAATTCTAAGGATGGTCACAGGTGGAGGAGACCAGAATTTGGCTAGTTGTCTTTCACAGAGGCCACACTACTGATTTAAGATCATAACACTCAAAGGGGAGTACTGAATTCAGACATTAAATTGACTGAAATTAGTATTCAAGGAGGTTTAGCGCAGTGCAAAATTTCAAGTGAAATGGGTGACTATATTATAGGTTTGAATGGTACAAGAAAGATTCATCACCTAGAGAAACACACTGCAAAAAAGGAAAAAGGATTAACAATATTTGAGTGCCCTTTTTGAGCCACACACTGGGCTAAGAACTTAACATGTCCTGAAAACTCTGTAGAGTAAGACTTATTCTTTTTTTGAATTGAAAAACCAGTTCAGAAAAATTAAATTACTTACTCAGATCATATACCAATGTGTGGTACAGCTGGGATTCAAACGTAGATTTAGGATGTTGAGATCCAACTAAGCAAACTGGATTCAAGCCAGAGTTCTAGCTCTATTGGGTCGAGTAATAAGAAAGATTCCAATTCCTAGGAATTTGACCCATGTAAACATGGTAAGAGTTAGAAGAGTTTGAAGATTTCATCCAAGCCATAAAAGACATCAGAATAGAGTAGGAAGAGCCTACCCATTAGTAGAAGAATGCAGTCAATTCTACTTCCTGGCTTTAGTCCATATTGACTCAGTTTGAGAGGGTAGAAACTATTGGTGCCAGGACTTAATGACTACAGGTAAGCAGAAATTAACTGAAATCCAAGGTATTAAGAATGTTCAATTACCTTTTTAAAAAAGATTTATTTATTTATTTATTTATTTATTTGACAGAATGAGAGAGAGATCACAAGTAGGCAGAGAGGCAGGCAGAGAGAGGGGGGAAGCAGGCTCCCCGCTGAGCAGAGAGCCTGATGTGGGGCTCGACCCCAGGACCCTGAGATCATGACCTGAGCTGAAGGCAGAGGCTTTAACCCACTGAGCCACCCAGGCGCCCCAAGAATGTTCAGTTATCTTGAAAGAATAGTCTATGTACTAAATATTAGAATGGGACAAGTCCGAGAAAATACAGGAACAAAGCTCAAAGTACGCTAAGGCTATGGATCATGATGTAGTAATCCACAGCTGCATAACCAATTACAGCAGAACTTTACACCAAAATAACACCAAAATTTAGCAGCTTAAAATAATAATGTACACAATCTTTTTGAATCAGAAATCTAGAATTGCTTTAATTGGGTCTTTTGGCTCAAGATATCTCATGAGGTTGAAGTCAAGATGTCACTGTGTCTGTAGTCATGGGAAGTCTTGACGGGGCCTGAAGGATTCATTCCCAAGGCAGTTCATTCACATGTCTCTTATTCTGGGAAAGGCAAAACTATGGAGACAGCAAAAATATCAGTGTTTTCTAGAGGTTCCAGGGGAGAGAGGGAAAGATGAATAAGTGGAGAATGGAGTATGTACAGAGCAATGAAATTATTCTGTGTGAAATTATAATAGTGGATAAATGTCATTATTCATTTATCAAAACTCATAGAATATACAACACAAATAGTAAATCCTAATGTAAACTCTGGGCTTTAGTTAATAATAGTGTATCAATATTGGCTCATCAACTGTGAGAAACGTACAATGTTAATGCAAGATGTTAGTAATATTGGGGGGAGTTGAGGGGCATATGAGAACTCTCCTTTTTGCTCGATTTTTCTGTAAACCTAAAACTGCTCAAGAAATGACCTGTCAAGAGTGTCTGGGTGGCTCAAATGGTTAAGCTTCTGCCTCCCCCTTAACAATATTTATTTTATTTATCTATTAATTTTTTTTAAATATTTCATTTATTCACTTGATAGAGACAGAGAGAGAGAGAGAGAGCCTGGGTTGGGGGGGAGGGGCAGAGGGAGAGGGAGAAGCAGGCTCCCTGCTCATCAGGGAGCCTGACATGGGTCTCAATCCCAGATCTCTGAGATCATGTCCTGAGCCAAAGGCAGATGCTTAAACATCTGAGCCCCCCAGGCACCCCGATTAGCAATATTTAAATAGAAATAAAAATAAAAGTATTCTTTAAATTGCCAATTGACTTTTGAAAAAATTTTTTGAGGGGCACCTGGGTGGCTCAGTGGGTTAAAGCCTCTGCCTTCGGCTCAGGTCATGATCCCAGGGTCCTGGGATCGAGCCCCTCATCGGACTCTCTGCTCAGCAGGGAGCCTGCTTCCCCCTCTCTTTCTTCCTGCCTCTCTGCCTACTTGTGATCTCTCTCTCTCTGTCAAATAAATAAATAAAAATCTTTTAAAAAGCTATAATATAATCTCTAAATAATATTGCTTGCCTTTTGAAAGTTATTATTTATTAAAATGAAAAATTCTTATATCTGTTGACTCAGTAGTCTCATGACCAGAAATATTTCTCAGAACGTTTAATCTGCATTTAAGGTGGTCAATCTTATATCTTATATCTGTCCATTTTAAAGTTACATTTTCCCTTTTGTAAATTAATGGTTAACCTTCAGAGTGATCTGAACTTTGAAACTATGTTTTATATATATATATATATATATATATATATATATATATATATATGCTATTATATATAGTATATATAGTATATTCTCCAAAAATCTTACATTCATTGATGATCCTTGCCTGAATCAATTATTATATTGTTAGATGTAAAATGTTGACTAAGTCTGTCGTTCCTTCTATGCTTATTAGCTGTCATTATCTCTAAAGCAAAGCTTTCTTTCCCTCTCTTTTTGTGTATCACTATAGGCTCACGGATTCTCTTTTAATATATTACAATATATTACCATGCTCAAATTGCTTCAGATATGGCCAGTGTGAGCCTTTTTTTTTTTTATGCTCCCATTATTATTTTAGTACTTCCTTGCTTTCTAGCACAACACATTTTTTTTTTTAAGATTTTAAATATTTGACACAGAGAGAGAGAACACAAGCAGGGGGAGTGGCTGGCAGAGGGACAGGGAGAAGCAGACTCCCTACTGAGCAGGGAGCCTGATGTGGTGCTCAATCCCAGGACCCTAGGATCATGACCTGAGTCAAAGACAGATGCTTAACCAACTGAGCCACCCAGGTGCCCCAACAACATGTTGTTCTTATATAGGTTTATTCTTTGCTTGGTCTGGTCCAGACCTGGAATTGGTTATTTTTACAAGATGATCCATTTTCTTTTATGGAGAATGATATTTAGAAACCAATATCTGGGGCACCTGTGTGGCTCAGTTGGTTAAGCAACTGCCTTCGGCTCAGGTCATGATCCTGGAGTCCTGGGATCAAGTCCCAAATCGGGCTCCCAGCTCCACGGGGAGTCTGCTTCTCCCTCTGACTTTCTCCCCTCTCATGCTCTCTCTCACTGTCTCTCTCTCAAATAAATAAATAAAATCTTTAAAAAAAAAAAAAGAAACCAATATCTGGGTATGAGGATGCTCATTACTACTGGGGTCGTTTTGCTTCTAGGATCTAGTTGACACTACAGAGAAATATAGTCTTTAAGAAACCATGAGTACACACTAGTACTCAAATTCAAATGTAACAATAAGTGTTCTGCATTTTCTCTCATTGCATATTTATATCTCATTAGAGGACAATGTACAATTATTGATTTTGCCATGAAAAATAACTAGAAGACTTTCTATTTCATGGAACTTCTGAAATTTTTAACCATAATGAAAAAAGAACTTCCTCCTTTTGAATAAATGTTAATAAGATAGTGAGATTGAGTTTTTTTTGTATTACACCCAACAAGTCATGCTTGTTTAATGTACAGGTTACACCTTTTATATATATATATATATATATATATATATATATATATATGTACTCATTATTTCTTTTTTTTTTAAGATTTTATTTATTTATTTGACAGAGAGAGAGAGATCACAAGTAGGCAGAGAGGCAGGCAGAGAGAGAGAGGGGGAAGCAGGCTCCCCGCCGAGCAGAGAACCTGATATGGGGCTCGATCCCAGGACCCTGAGATCATGACCTGAGCCGAAGGCAGAGGCTTTAACCCACTGAGCCACCCAGGCGCCCCTATACTCATTATTTCTATATTGTTTTCTACATATATATCTGGGAATGTTTAATAATGTAGTTTTACCATCTCATAAAAGTAGCGGAAATAAAATATAATTTCGAAAGTTATTACTTTCAAGCACTATTACAACTCTTTGGTTTGTAGACAACAGGATACAACCCTCTTATAATTTTAGTGAAATAGTATAATTAACCTGTATGTTTACTTTTTCTCTATGTAATTATGATCTCTTTTGGTGGTGGTGGTGGTGGTGGTTGGGGGGAGAACCTAATAAGATATTCTGGCAAATTTTCTGTTGGATTTGTTTTTAAGATTTTATTTATTTATCTGAGAGAGACAAAAAGAATTAGAGAGTGAGAGAGTGAGAGAGCACAACAGGGAGGAGAGGGAGAAGCAGACTCCCCACTGAGTAGGGAGCCTGATGTGGGGCTTGATCCTAGGACCCTGGGATCATGACCTGAGCCAAAGGCAGATGCCTAACCAACTGAGCCACTCAGGTGCCCTTCGGTTGGATTTTAAAAGGAAACTTTCAAGTTTTAGAACAATGTCCAAAGATTTATAAATAACAGAAAATTCAAGGAGATGAAAAGAGTATTTAGGTGCTTCAACTACAATATAAAAAAAGACAAATAGAATTACACAGCAAAATGAAACTCTGTATTTGATAAGCAAAGACAGAAAAGCTCAGCAGGAAATTCATCTACAAAGGATGAAAGAGGTGGCCATTATAAGAAGTATATTTGCATGAAAGAAAATATATTGTGTGTGTGTGTGTGTGTGTGTGTGTGTGTTGTATTTACATAGCAAATGACAGTAAAATTTGTTTACAGTGGGGACATGCTTCACAGAACATTACTTGGACAATCTTTTATTACTTTATTATACATATCAACTTGTTTGATTATGTTATGAGATAATCAGGAAAAGAAATTGAGTACGTCCAGTCTTTTTTTTCAGTCACCTTAAGAACTAAATTAAATTATTGGATTGATCATTCAGTGATAAACAAATCTGTAAATTATCCAACTTGTGATCACAGTAGACAAGTAGTAAAGGTAAGGTAGTGCAATTATTATCTTATGGTCAAGGTCTAGTAGAACATTCTACTGAGGGAACCTCCAGGTAATAGCTGTTTCTTTCTTAAACTTATATAAGAATGTCTTCCTGTGTTTCCCAAATTTCAATTCAAAGAGGGAAATAGAAATAGAACAGATAAGAGAAAGAAAAGAGAGAAAAAAAGAAAGAAAAAAGAAAAAGAAACTAGGTAGAATGATTTGTTGGCTGTAGAAGTTAGAAAAATAGATCCTAATAGCCATAAGTATATTTATGTTGTATATTTTCATATGACACCTCTTAATCTTAACCATAGACACTTCTATCTTAACTAAATATTACATTTCAAAATTAATCTGTTGTTCTTTCCTCCTCTAACCTAAACTGTGTATGAAGTAACCAGCAAAATATCTTGGGATGTACATTAACATTTTGCTAATAGATACATTAAGGAAAAATATTTCTTCACAACAGCTTAATTACATCTATAGAGTAAGATATACATGTAACTAAATTTACAAGAACCTTCATTTAGACTATTACCTTATATACACATACAAATCCTTTGCTCATTGAAATAAGAATCTATTATTTTTTTAATTTAACACATAACAATTCACTATTAATGATGAGCGTGAGGCTCATTAAGGTAGAGAGTTGACTACATTTATCACAAGAGTAATTGTGAAGAAGTTCTACCACCTATCCTATACATAGAAAAAAAATCACAAACACAGGTGCACATGTTTTTAAATACTTGAAATTTCTGCATCTGGCTTGGGGGGAGCTTTTTTGTCCAGTAGGTAGATGATATTGGATGACAAATGATGGTGGAGTATTTCCCAAAGTAAAAGACCAAGTGGTGCTTATAGGATCCTTGTTCATGGTGGTAGAATTGTCTTCCATCTCTCCTTATTGCCTCTTAATTCTTAAGGTTTATTAATAACTTTATGAAGTCATAGCTAAAACTTGACTAGGGTCTCCTGTGGCAATAAGAAAGTCTATGAAATTTTCTCTTTGTTCTAGATAGATAAAGCCTCCCTGTCATAGAATGTTTAAGACACTTAAGCAGATATTTAAGCATGTCCAGGGCTCTCATGGAAAAGAAAATAAAATCTTCTCTACAGTCAGACTGACTGATAGAAAGAGGGATGATATTATGAAAGGCAGGTATTAAAGGGGAACAACAAGAACTTTATAAGCAATTCATCATAACTGAAGAAGATGTCTGGTGAGTGGGCCAGATTCAAACTACATCCTCGTTGCTTTTCTATTTCAGAATTTTCTTTGATTTTATTTCAGAATTTCTTTTTATTTTTTCATTTGTCTGTTTTTCCATACAAATTTTAGAATCAGCTTCTCTAATTCCAGATTAAAGTAATAACTCGTTAGTATTCTTATTGGGACACATTAAATTTACAAATTTTCTTAGATTGAATTTATATATATGTAACATTGAAACTTTTTACACAGGAACATAGCAGGCCTATTAATGTGTTCTTGTATTCTTCTTGGTGTTTAAAAGTTTTCTCTAACACTACTGAACAGTACACTTAAAAATGGGCCAGGTAGTGAAATAAGCCAGGCAAAGAAAGACAAATACTGCAAAATTTCACTTATATGTGGAATCTAAAAAAAGAAATTGAACTCATAGATACAGAGAATAGATTGGTGATTGCTAGAGGCAAGGGGTGAAGAGTGAGCAAAATGGATGTAAGAAGTCAAGTCAAAATTTCCAGTTATAAGGTAAGTAAGTCCTGGAGATGTAATATAACATTTTTTAAAAGAAAAAAAGGTTAAGATGGTAAATTTTATGTGTACATTACCACAATTAAAAGTAAAAAAGAAAAAGAGAAAGAGGTTATTGGTAATAAAATATAATTAAGGAAGTAAACAATTCTGCTCTGTCTAGGAAATAAACTAGATCTACTTTAAAAAATTATCTTCAGGGGTGCCTGGGTGGCTCAGTCATTAAGCATCTGCCTTAGGTTCAGATCATGATCCAGGGTCCTGGGATGGTGCCCGACATCTGGTTCCCTGCTCGGCAGGAAACCTGCTTCTCCCTCTCCCACTCCCCCTGCTTGTGTTCCTTCTCTTGCTGTGTCTCCTCTGTCAAATAAATAAATAAAATCTTTAAAAGAAATTCTCTTTATATAGGTATTATAAAGTTCATTCCTAAGTATTTTATAATATTGTTGCTATTGTAAATGGTTTTTTTGGAATAGAAATTTTAATTATATGTGATATATATCTCCCAAACATTAATATTTGTCTTACTGAACTTTTGAATGCTTGCAGTAGTATTCTCAGTTGATTCCCTTGTATTTGTCAGTTACACAATTATATCATTCACAAAGAATGAAAGTACTTTTTTCTTTTACCCGACTTTTATACTTGAGTGTCTTTTATCTGATTACATTAGCTATCATCTGTAGTAAAGTGTTAAATAATAGTGGGGATAGTGGACACGCCAAACTTCTTGTTGATTTAATTGGTAAAGATGGCTGTGTTTCCTCATGATATTGAATTTTGGGCTGAGACAAATATAGTTAATCATGTTAAAGAAGTATTGATTTCTTCTTATTGAGTTTTTAAAATTGAAACTTATCATTGAATTTTGTCAAATGCATTTTCAGCATCTATGGAGAAAAGCATATATTCTTTTCCTTTAATCAATTAATATAATTACTTATTTTAATAGGTTTCCAAATAGTAAACCATTTTGAATTCTACAATAAATCCCATTGGTGTGGATGGATGTTTCTTAAAATGTATTGCTGGATTCTGCTTGCTAATACTTTGTTTAGGAATTTTCAGTGTTTTTATTATGGTATAACCTATATAACATAATATTCACTTTTTTAAAGTGTACAATTCAGCGATTTTACTAAAATCACAAGGTTGTGAAACCATGGCTACTAATTCCAAAATATTTTCATCATGTCAAGAAAAAACCTTACCTATTTGTAGTTATCCTCAACGCCCAACCCTAGTCCCAGGACACTGCCATTCTACTTTCTACCTGTATGTGTTCACCTTTTCTGGATATTTCATATCAACAGAATCATCCAATATATAGCCTTTGTGTATGGCTTATTTTACTTAGCATAATGTTTTCAAGGTTCATCCATATTGTAGCATATATTTCATTCCTTAACTATTGGAGCTGAGGATCTCTTCATGTGTTTATTGTTTTTTTTTTCTTTTTTTGAGAACGTCTATTCAAATATTTTGCCCATTTTTAATAGAGTTATTATCTTTCTATAGTTTTATGTTGAGTTCCTTATATATTCTGGGTACTAGACATTTTGCAAATATTTTCTCTCACTCTATAGGTTTTTCCTTCACTTTCGTGGTATCTTTTAAGCATAAATGTTCTTAACTTGATGCAGTTCAATTTATCATTTATTTGGGGTTTTTTTCCCCACTTTGATCTCTTATACCAAAAGGTGTCATATCTGAGAATCCATTACTTGGTCTCTTATACCAAAAGGTGTCATATCTGAGAATCCATTGCTTAATCTAAGTTGACAAAGATGTACTGCTATGTTTTCTTCTAAGAGTTTTATAGTTTTGCCTCTTATATTTAGGTCTTTGATCCGTTTTGATTAAGTTTTATAGATGATGTGGTGTAGGGATTCAGTTTCATTCTTTTGGATATAGATATCCAATTTTCCCAATACCATTTATTGGAAAGACTATTCATTTCCCCCACTGAATTGTTTTGGTATCCTTGTTGAAAATAGATTGACTGTAAATGTATGGGTTTATTTTTAAACTTTCAATTTTGTTCTATTGATCTTTATTTCTATTCTTAAGCCAAAACCATATAGTTGTGATTACTGTAGCATTGTAATAACTTCTGAAATTGGAAAGTACAATTCCTCTTACTATTTTCTTTGTGTTTTTATTGTCATAAAAATTACATCTTTATACACTGTGTACCTATTAACTTTGTTCATTTGTATTTTAATTGTATAGAAGAAAAAAGATACAAAGATACACTTATACTCTTTTATGTTTACCTGTCTAGTTGTCTTTACTAGTTATTTTTATTTTTTCATGTGGATTGGAAATATTGTCTGGTGTGCTTTCTGTTAATTTCCTTCAGGCACTCCTTTTAGTATTTCTTCTAGGTCAGGTCTGCTAGCCATTAATTCTTTCCTTTTTTGTTATGTAAGCATGTCTTATTTTTTCCATCATTTTTAAGGATAATTTTGCCAAATATGTACTTGCTTGTCAGAATTTTCTTTCAGCCTTTGCATGTCATCCTACTACCTTCTGGCCTCCATGCTCTCTGATGAGAAATAATTTGTTAATCTTATTGAGGATCTTTTACACAAAAGTCATTTCTCTCTTGCTGTTTTCAATTTTCTTTTCCTTCGTTTTTGACAGTTTGATTATGATGCATGTAGGTATAGATTTCTTTTATTTTACCTTACTTGGCATGTATTGAACTTCTTGAGTAAGTATATTAATGTCTTTCATCATACTTGGGAATTTTCAGCAATTATGTCTTTACTATTTTTTCTATTTCTTGTCTCTATCCTCTCCTTCTACAACTTTACTATATATATATATATATATATATATATATATATATATATATATATATATTGTTGTTGTTGTTGGTGGTGGTGGTGGTGGTGGTGGTGGTGCTCCACAGGTCTCTAAGTCTCTGTTCACTTTATTTATTCTTTTGCTTTTCTGCTCCTTAGACTCAGTAATTTCAATTGACCTACTTTCACATTGCTGATTTTTTCTGCCAGTTAAAATTTACTGTTGAACACTTCTAATGAAGTTTTCAACTTAGCTATTGTACTTTTTAACTATAGAATTTCTATTTTCCGAAATGGATAAAAGACCTCAATGTGATGCAGGAATCTATCAAAATCTTAGAGGAGAACATAGGCAGTACCCTCTTCAACATCAGCCACAGCAACTTCTTTCAGGACATGTCTCTAAAGGCAAAGGAAATAAAAGCAAAAATGAACTTTTGGGACTTCATCAAGATAAAAAGCTTCTGCACAGCAAAGGAAACAGTCAACAAAACAAACAGGCAACCCACGGAATGGGAAAAGATATTC
>JAPYYM010001930.1:0-12877 GCA_028534135.1 Potos flavus
CCACGACCCTGAGTTTGTGACCTGAGCCGAAACCAAGAGTCAGGCGCTTCAGCCACTGCGCCCCCCACGTGCCCTGAGAGCAGCCTTGTTTTACGCTTGTCTGTGACCCGCCTCGATGACCTCTGGGAGGAAATCGGACCTGTGTGTGGAGCAGCTCTTCCCGGGTCGTGACCCCGGAGGCAGAGGCTGCAGGTGTCCGATGCTGGGGGTCCGGGTAGCTCAGGACGGAGTTCTCAGACCGAATCAGCGTGCAGTACGGGAGGCTGCTCCTAACTTGATTTAGAAATCCATTGTTCTGTTTACTCTCAAGTGATAAAATAGCAAGGTATTCAAAAATGTATTCAAAAATATACATTCAGGGAAATAGAATATTTAGTCACAGAATCGACCCTTTCGGGGCCGTGGACTCTCCTGTTGTTATAATAAGCCGTGCTGGCTTCCGGAATCTGCGGGCCCACTGAGGTATTCTGAACCAGCGTGACCGGAAGACCCGCCTACATTCTCCCACAGTGCACCCCCTTCCACGAGCGGAGGCCACGGGGCTGGGGAGGGCCCACCGGCGCCGCGCAGGTGTGGTAGATCTGAGCTGGAGGGGGAGCCCCCGAGGCTCGCAGCTGGAAGGAGGGGGCTCCATCGGGAGAACCCTCAATCCACATGCTTCCCTCCGATGCTTTTTCCCTCCTTCCTCCGTCCTTCTCTTCCTGGGGCCTCTGTGCC
This sequence comes from Potos flavus, assembly GCA_028534135.1. Lineage (NCBI taxonomy): Eukaryota > Metazoa > Chordata > Mammalia > Carnivora > Procyonidae > Potos > Potos flavus. Next base: position 718 of record JAPYYM010001930.1, read on the forward strand.
GGGTGCTGGGGGGCAGCAAACAACACCAGGCCCCTTGGAGGTGGCACGGCTGAGTGCCGTCACCAGCGTCTCTCCTTAGGCGCTGGCCTCTGTGACCGCCAGCGCCCCTTTCCGGTGCGGACGGCCTTGTTCCTCGACCCCCCTGAGGCCCTCCACACAGGGCAGAGGCTCCTTCGTCAGGCTGTCCCCCGCCCCCGGCGCGGCAGCAAGGCGTGGACGTCCACACGGGGGTCTTCCCTCCGACCAGTGGAGCAGGACGCCCCGGGCGTGCGGGTTTGCTTTTCCCGGCACAGGGAATGTGGTGTCTCGGGAACGACGACGCTTGCAGATCGCAGCCCCTGTCCTTACCCAGGGCCCGCTTCCTGGTGTAGGAACCGGAGTTGGCTCGTTCGCTGTGTTTAGTTTACTGGTTTTCAGGGCTGCCTTCTACTTCTGTTCGTAGGTTGGGTGTGGGGAGATGGAACCAGGTTCCGGATGTGTGGTCTCCCTCGAATCTGGTTGGCGCACAGCATACGCTCCAGACGTGGTCAGTAGGAGAAAGAGTCCTAGGAAAAGGCTCCTAATTTGGTTCTGAGAATGAAACCAAGGTTTCATTATTATTTATTATTTATTATTCCTCCGTTCACTCCATAAGTGAGCGCCTGCTGTATCCTGGGACAGCTGTATACAGCTGTTCCCTACGTGAACGTCTCCACGTGCTGGGAGGAGGATGTGTTCTCCGCCGGGGGCAGAAAGCCACCGTAGTACGCAGCCGGGCGGGGAGACGGCCTCCAGCCTTTGGGCCAAGCGGTCAGTGTGGAAGGAGTGGCAATCTGTCCTGAAGGTGGTCGGGGTGGGACACGCGAGAGCTGAGCCGCCCACCCCCGTTCTGCGGTGGGGCTCCAAGCGGAGACGCGGGGAAAGGGCTCATTCTCAGCCCGTTTGGTCCAGAGAGGCCCCAACAGGAAGGCCGCGGGGCTGAGGGTGCGGCGGGGGGTGCCGCCCGCTCTCCCAGCCCTCCTGGTCTGAGTGGCTCGTTAGCATCGGTTCCCGCCGGCTGTCTGTGGCACGGCCCTCGCAGCCCCCGCCTGCGCCCGGCGGGGTGGGCGAATGTGGCTCCGTCTGTGTTCGCTCCGGCATTTTCGCGGTGTCAGGTGTCTCTTGTTCAGGCACATCTTTCCCTTCTCTCCTCACGGTACCCACCATGGGGAATGTCAGCTACTCCTGCTGGTGTTCTGAGGTTCTTCGGAGAATAAACAGGAACAAAATCCCAGTTCTGTATTTTCCACCAGTGATCATCTCCCATGAGACTTTCGAATAAGTTTCTTTTCTCCTTTTAAGAAACACAGGAACTTGCAGCTCAATATCTCATTTGCTGCAAAAACCTCGCAGGGGAAGCATGGTAGGCCCCGATTCCCACCATAAAGATGTCCGCCAGGAAGGCCTCCACGTCGGGCTGGTTTTAAGGTTAAAGATTTGTGCACGCTGCCAAAGCGATCAGCTCCCAAACCAGAACCGGAAGACAGAAAGCGTTTTGGGCCCGGCGTGTGTGAGGGGACGGCCTCGTCAGGCAGCGCAGAGGAAGGGGCGCTGCGTTGGCTGCTCTCGCCCTCGCTCGGGAGAGGCCCGCGGTCCTCGTACCCTTTGGCGCCTGTGGAATGTGGTCACACGCCCTGCGTGCACGAGCGCAGGCCCTTTCCCGTCTGCCGGACTCGGCCCAGATACACGTGCCCCTCACCAGGTTGGCCGTGTGTTCACGTGCTCGACTCACATACACGTGGTGTGTCCTGGAGCGCGGTGATGCCGCGGCTCTACAGGAAAACACGCGCCGTTTTTCTCTTTCTTCACCCGCCAAGAGCCGCTGATGATTCCCAAAAAGGAGAACCTCTGGCATCTTTCAAATTAAAAGCTTCTTGGAGCTGGAGGAGCCTTGGAGAGCTAATGTGTTCCCGCGCTCTTCCCGTGGGGGAAACTGAGGCCCGGAGAATCAGGTCTCGTGCTCCGCTGTGTGCAGGAAGGGACCACATGCGCTGCTCTTAGAAACCCTGAAGGAACACGCTCGTGGGAAATCAGAGGCACTGGCCCAGAAACCCCACCCCGTTGCGTGGGCGTCTGTAGCGACGTTAAATGAAAAACCAAGAAAGCGCCAGCAGACTGAGCTCGTCTCTGCCCTCTCGGAGCCTCTGGCAGGCCTGTCTGCAAACTGGCATCTTTTAAATGAGCTGGTTCCCCCCAAGGGAGTCAGAATGTCAGCTTTGTTGGGAGTTGTGCGGGAGAGGGTGCGCCCCGGTGGCTTTGGTGCTCAGTTCTGAGGAGCCGGTGCCCGGGCCGGGTCGTTTCTGCTGCTTGCTTCCATTTCGGCAAGAATGAGGCGGTCTGGCCCTTTGTGGTGCTGCCGGTGTTTCCGGCTGTGCCTGGGCGCTCGGAACGGCCCTGCCCTCCGAGCTGGGTCGGCGGCCCGCGGGCGCCCCCGAACACGCGGACACAGCAAAGGCCTCCGAGAGGCAAGGGGTGGTCCGAGGATTCCTCCTCAGAGGAGACGCCACCCGGGCGTCCGCGTCGCGAGCTGCCCGTGGACGGGACTGTCGACCCCTGTGACAGTCACGTTCGTGCCTGTGGTGAGCTTCCAGGAGAGGATGCAGATTGCGGTGCTGACGATGATCGTGGACAGACCCTGGGGCCCACGAGGATTTGCGGTGTTTCTGCAGGCCCGGCTGGGCATGCTGCTGCCTGAGGCTTTCTCCTTCCGTGCAGAGGAGCGGCCGCGGGAGGGGGCACTGGACCTACAGGAGGTCTCTCCTCAGGACTTATGGCTAGCTGGCTCATTGCTCGGTGTTTTAAACAGCTGGAGGGGCGGCCAGTGGTGCAGGCGGTGAAGCGTCTGCCATCGGCTTGGGTCATGATCTCAGGGTCCTGGGATCGAGCCCCGCGTCGGGCTCCCTGCTCAGTGGGGAGCCTGCTTCTCCCCCCCACCCGCCCCTGCTTGTGTGCTCACTTACTCTCTCTGTCTCAAGTAAATAAATAAAATCTTTAAAAAAATAAACAGCTGGAGTCCATGGTTTTATCAATAGAAAGTGTCCTTCTCCTTAATTATTGCCCCAACTTTGACCTAATACTGTCAAATCAAATTCGGAATAAAAAAGCAAGCCTGCGGATAATGGATAAGCAAAATGTGGTCCATCCGTACAATGAAATATTTAGCCTTGACCAGGAAGGAAATCCTGACACTTGCTACAACACACATGAACCCCGAGGGCATTTTGTTGAGTGAAATAAGGCAGTCACAGGACAAACACTGAATGATCACTTCTGTGAATTACTTCCCGGCTTCAGACACAAAGTGGAAGGGTAGCTGCCGGGGGAGGGGAAGGAACCGGGTCGTGCGTAGTGGGCGCAGAGTTTCAGTTTTGCAAGATGAAAAACTTACAGAAATCAGTTGCACGACAGTGTAAATATACTTTACTGAGCTCTACACTTCAAGCGGTTCAGACGATACATTTTAAGTTATGTGTATCTTACCATAATTTACACATTAAAAAATTTAAGGGGGCTAGTATGAATAAAATCCTGATTCTTAGGCTAATGGATTCCTACTTTTATCAATTTGTTTTGGAGGTTATGTGGATGTTACCTCGCATTCTAACACCACATAGTGTTCTCTTTGCTCTTTTGATTGTGATAGCAAGAAAGACAGTATAAAGAGCTAATGAGTGTAAAAAAGGGAGAGCAGGTGCATTGCTATGAAATAAATTCATTATTTGGAAATGTGCCTGTGATTAGCGAGGGAACACAATAATTGTATGCTAAGTTGATGGTATATTTACATTTGCTTTTTAGGTGAAGCCAAAAATCTTCCCACTTACCCGGGGCCAAACAAGATGCGAGATTGCTACTGCACCGTGAACCTGGACCGGGAGGAGGTTTTCAGGACCAAGATTGTGGAGAAGTCGCTCTGGTAACGTCCGCTGTTTGCTTTACTCGATCCGTTTCCTCTGTGGCCAACACCCGGAACACGAGTGCCGTTTGCCGCCGTCCGCGCTGCTCGGTGTGCGTGAGGCGCTGGAAAGTTCCATGAGCTCCGGTCGCAGGGCGGGTGGGCTGCTGTCTTGGCGAGGTTCCCAAATGCCCGTCTGGCCCCGGCTGAGCAGCCCGCAGGTGCGGGCAGCAGTCACCCCCGGTGCGGGCGCGTGTGGGCACCTTCTGGTCGGAGAGGAGCTGAAGGTGTGCAGTGAACGCAGCTCTGGTCAGGCATTTTTAGAGGTGAATATTTGGGAAGCTTTTTTTTTTTTTTTTTTTTTTACCACCTTCCTTTAAATTTTCCTAGAGAGACAAATCTGAGATGGGCGTGGAGGTGATACTCACTGAGGAAAGGGGGCCCGGACAGCGTTCCGTGAGAGCGCTAGAGAAGGTCCGGTCAGAAGGAGCAGCACCGACAGGTCCTCGGGTCCCTGGGGAACTGGGCGCACGATCAACACGTCAGCGCCTCTCAAGGTCAGCTGTTAAGGGCCACTCACCACTGGAGAGCTCGTCGAGACACAGCCGTCTGCCCAGGACACGCAGGGTGGGCTGTGGTTTGCATTTCTGACAGTCTCCCCGGAATGCTGCCCCTGGACCACACCCCGGGGACAGGAGGTGAGGGCACCCTAAAAGTCGCAGCAGTTTACATAGCAGGTGGGGAGAGAAGACCCAGAAATGCGAGGGTTGGCAGGGGCGGGCCTCTGGTTTGCAGCGCGGGTGAAGCCAACCAAGCTAGCCGTGGGGTTCTGCGCGAGTCGTTTATCACCGAGTGGCTAGTGGGGTGGAGGAGGGCCGCCGCGAGCCCGTGACTCCACCTTCGGGTTTAGAAGCCTGGGTTGTGTGGATGCGCGCACACGGCTATTTTGAGTTGAGAATGTTTCTAGAAGAACAAGGCTCCCCTTCATACTGCTCCTTCTAAGGGGGACGAGCTGCAGGTTCTGACCACCGACCGAACTTAGTTTTTACAAACCTGTTAGGGATTTCCTGCTCCTTTTGTTCTCTGTCTGCATGGGGTCCCCAGCACCGGGAGGCACCCTGGAGGCCAAGGGGCCGTTGTGGGCCGGGCTTGCTCGGGAGTCTCGGGAATCATTTGTTGCAGGAAAACGAAACTCCTGAGGCCTCTGTCGGGAGTTACATCTGGCTTTGGGGCTGGTGATGGAGGTGAGGCCAGGGCCGAGGATGTCACTGTAACCTTCTGGATTACTGCCACGGTCCTGATGCATGATGAACCCCTTTCTGTGTTTGCACGGCTGACACTGAGGCCCAGAGGTCCTAACCCTGGAAAGTCACTGGGGACTCGGGGACGCTGGGCCCCCCCACACCTGCTGAGCCGAGACCTCCAGGAAGAGAGTCTATTTGGGAACCTCTGTTTTAGGCAAGGTTGAGAATGGGGGTCACGGTCTTCAAAACATTTTAGAAAAGTTTAGAAATGGAAATCGTGGTTCTTGGCTTTGGTGGTACTAGAAAATGTGCTTCTGGAGCAGGAAAGGGAGGCTCAGAGCTAAACAAAGATAATGATGTCGTCATACTGTCCTGTTGGAAAATCAGCCATCTGTGAAACAGCCAGAATCAGGTGGGAGCCCCCAAAATGCTGTCACAAGGAGCTCTAGTCAGTGCACTGAGGTCACGGTCCAGACTTGGGAAATTCATGCTGTCCTTGTGGACAGTTTTAATGTGCTTGGCTATTTTTGTTTATTTATTTATTAGCTCAATGAATATTTATTTATTTACATATTGAAGATTTATTCATTCATTTTAGAGAGAGAGAGCAGGTGCACGTGCATGTGAGTGAGGGGGCGCCGAAGGAGAGAATCTGGAGCAGGTTCCCCACTGAGCGTGGAGCCTGATGCAATCCCAGGACCCTGAGGTCATGGCCTCAGCTGAAACCAAGAGTCAGACGCCTAACCGACTGAGCCACCCACGTGCCCCTCAATGAATATTTATTGAGTGCTTCTCTAATATACTGACGAGGAGAGGGTGCTGTAAACAGAAAGTTAAAACTGACAGCAAAGAAAGACGCTAACACAAAATAATTCCAGGAGCTTAAAAAATACGTGCACACTTGGCCATTTAGTATTGAGGCAAAAACTGGGTTCACACTGGTGGGCCTTGTGAGTGGGTAACCCCAAAGTTCTACCCCAGAGTGTAAGGGCAAAAAGGCAAATACACTCACCCCATAAAAGAAGTTAACAAGGAAAATTGCTGCCTCCACTTGGTGCCAAATATTTGAAACCAGAAACTCACTCTCTTGTGCGTTTGCATGCCTGAATCCAGCACCTCAGCCCTTGCATGTGCATTGCCGTGTCCTGGATAGTAGGGTAGCGTCCACTGAGGTGACGAAATGCCAGTCGAAGCAAATCCAAACGTATCCTTCAGTGCGGGCCTCGAAGAATCTTGCTCTGTGATCTCTGAGGAGAAAATACAAAAGAAATGAGGAGATAAAGTGTCGGGTGTATTTGCCAAGAAAAACAACAGACTTCAGAATCAGACCTGAAGAGTTTGCAGAACGTCAGCCAACAAAGTTTAATGACTCTGAAGTAATAAGAGACAAGATTAAAAACACGAATGGGATGAGAAATGATAAAGAATGATGAAGCCAATTTGCAAAAGAACCAAATAGAATTTCTAGAAATGAAGACCATAAGAACTTGAATGCAAACGTCACTGGACGAGTAGACAGCTGGCTAGGTGCAGCTGAAGGGAGAAGCAGTAAATGCGAAGGCAAACTCTGAATACGCCCCAGAAACACGAGGAAATGGGACGATGCGAGAGGGTTAGGGAGAGAACAGAACGGTGTCCCAACATGTCTCATGAAGACTCGTGAGGTGGGAGGGAGGCAGGGTAGGAGCCTGGACATGAGGATAGCTGGAAGGAGGTGATATTTTAAGATTCTGGCTTGAGTGGCCTTGGCTGGAGCCCAGAAGCAGAAGACCCATCTGGGGGCCTCTGCCGGCGCTGAGGCCAGAGGAGGCAGGCCCAGGCTCCAATGGCAGCTGCCAGCGAGAAGGAGGTGGGCACACTGGGAGCCACGCTGGCCGTGCCAACGGCCCCCAGTGTGGGCAGGGGTCAGTCACCACCTCTGAGGAAGCCCCCTTGCTTGCCCGCGTCATGGCCGAGGAGCCTTGCCTCTCTCCAGCATGCTTCCACGGGCCTCAGCGTTTCCTCTTAGATCGGATGTTCCATTTGGCAAAGTCACTGTGGGAAATAAAGAGCCTCCATGTGGTCTCTGAACTTAAAGAGCCAGAGGGCTTGGTGGCCTGGCCGGGCCTCCGGGGCAGGGTCAGTCTTGAACTCAGCTGCTGCCCAGTACCGTCTTCGGACTCAGACAGAAGTACAGACGGAATGTGTCGGAGAGACGGGGGCACGTGTCCCCCTCCCTTCTTCTCACCAGCAGAGGGTTGTCCCTGGGGTCCCTGGGACGCGACCATGCCGCACAGCTGTCCCCAGCACTCGCTTGGGTCTGCCCCTCACTAGTGATTCCTCAGCAGGTGTCTTAGGGAAAGGCCCGAGTTTGCTCTTTTCTTTCCTTGGATGTGGGAGAGTAGGGCCTGGGGGGGCTCGGCTGTGGACCTGCTTGGAAGGGCTCGTGGGGTCGGGTCCTGGCAGCACAAGCCCTTTCCTCCCGGCCTTGTCCCTTCTCCAGAAAAGTGAGTTGGGGCAAAGTTTCTGTCTTAGGAGGAAAAATACTGTCCTGACGTTGAGAGTGAACTTGGTTTGCACGGAACTTCTATGGCTGTAACCGCGTTGTCGCTTTGGTGGCAGCTCATTGTCTGTTTGCTTAAACTCGAGGCTTGAGGATGTTGGGCTGTCGAGGTCGGGGCTCGGGCAGCGTGGCGCGTGTGCGGAGAGCCCCCGAGGACCCACCCAGGGGAGTCCCCCTCCTGCTCCCCAAACAGGGCTGGGGAAGGTCACGTCGCGGAGGAAATCACCATTTTATCCAGTAAAAGGAGCATATCCATGTTATGTGCACAAAAGAAGTGAAAAACAAGACCCTGGGCCGCTCATTTGCAAGAATATTCCACAAAGCACTAGTGTGTTCGTTTCCTTTTGTCAACATATGTGATCATTACGAGGGTGACATTGCCTCCCTTTTCCCACAAAATGCCCGCAAAATGTAGGAACAGCGCCCGGCCAGGAGAGCAGCTGCCCCAGACTTCCTGATCTGACCCGCGCCTTCCCCAGCGGCCGCTCTGGCGGGGTTGGGGTGCCGAGCCTCGGCTCAGGGCCGCTCGGGGACCCCCGCCCCCGGGCAGTCACCGTCCGCCTCCCCTCAGCTGGTGCTCGCTCGGCCGAGTGTGCTGAGGTCCGGTGAGTGCGAACGGCGGCTCACAAAGCTGTGTTCACAGTAAGATTCCCTCTCGTTCCAAAAACTGGGATTGTTCCAAAAAGGGTCTGGAACACGTTCACATAAATGTCAGTGTCCTTATTTCGGGGGGTGGTAGGGTTACGGGGGACGTTTTTGTTTTTGCTTTTATCCATAAGATTAGAAGTTAGACAGTGAAATAACTGCTTTCTGGAGCACAGGGAGGAGGAGCTCGCCCGTCGCCGTGTTTGTGGACGTGGGCGTAATTATAGCCCCTCACATCGTGTCGTCCCTGCGGAGACGCTCCGGGCGGGATGGGCGCGCACTTCCAATCGCAATGGAAGGGGCCGGTCTGTGACCAGACAGCCCCTCTCTGCTCGCACTGAAGGGCCCGTGGCTCAGAACCCAGCGCCGCCGAGCGCCGGCCCGCCTCCAGCAAGGGGGACCCCGCAGCTCCGGTCCTCGGGGGACACGCTGTCTGGGTTCAACTCTGAAAGGGACGGCAAGGAGGCTGTGGTTTGGGAGGACGGACTCCATCGGCTTGGAGGTTTTTAATCAAACCCAAGCTGTTGATGAGCAGACACTGATTTTGATTTATGAGGCTGTAACATAGCAGTTTCTCCTAACATTTACTTTTACTTCTAATTTCTCCAGTTTAAAAAAAAGTATTTTGGACATAAATTTAGGCTTTAGGCCCAGATAGTCCTTGTCAGCTGGAGTAGGTGAATTGGTGCCCCAGGATGTTGGGATGCTCCAGGCGGGGATCTGTCTCCCCGTGGTGCTGCCGCGCTCCAGGAGGAATCCCCAGTTTGGGTCCCGGTGCTTGGGGAAGAGTGCGAGCAGCTCTCAGTATGTTTACTGCGGGGCCCTTTGCCTGCCCGATGCTAGCCGGGGGCCCTGCCTGCCAGGCCACCACCCTCGAATGCCCTCTGTGTCCCTGCGATCTGCAGCAGCCACCACTGACCCTTGATGGTTCCTGCCCACGCCCCCGCCCAGAGCCCCTCGAGTGCAGGCAGCGACTGGCCCGTGACTTTTCTGCCCAGCATTGGGACAGACAGTGTCATCTGACCTCAGACTCTCTCCTTCCTGGCGGAGGCTTAGCTACATCCCTCCTGTCCGTGTGCAAGTGCCACACAGCACAACACGTGTCCTTTGTGGGATCAGAGCGGCTTTCTGTCCGGGAGCTGCCCCTCCCGGGGTGACATGAGTTGGGGTTGGGGTTCAGCACAGAGGCTGAGCATCCTTCCTCCCAAGGAGACGCAGCGTCTGACCAAAAGGGAAAGCTCTGTGGCGAAGGCTCGCGGGTGCCAGGGAGCCACGCCGGGATTTAAAGGAGGTCTGGAGGAGGTGAGAAGAAACCCAGAGGTTTCCCGCCTGCCCTGAGTGCCTGTGGGGATGGCTGGCAGCGGAGACTTCCGCCTCCGAGGCTCCTTTCTGGCCCCGGGTATCGCAGGCCTTGCTGGTGCCCATGCCTGCTGCAGAGGGAGACAGCGGCCGCGTGGGCCGAGCCAGCGCTCGACTTCCTTGGCCTTTCTCATTCGTCTCCTGCGGACGTTTGAACAGTACTTGGTTTAGTGAAAGTTTAATCCGGCTTTTGGTTAATGACGTGACAGGCACATTTTATTAGCTGGACTCTGAGCTGTTTGTAGGTGGGCCAGTGGCCTTTTAGGAAAAAGCGCCCTGCCTGCCTGGCTCCCAGGCCGTGTCGGGCTGTGGGGTGGGCCCTGAGTTCCCTCCGGGAGCCTGGACGCTCGGCCCCCGGTGTGGCCTTCTCCGTGGCCTCGGCCCTCGTCAGGATGGTCCTCTCACGGAGACTCGGAGTGGGGTTCCTTATCCTTGGGTGTGCAGGCCTTCCATCTACCCCAAATTGGGAGCCGCCCAGGCAGCCCGCCCAGATGTTGGGAACGGACCCCGGCGTGCAGCTGTTTCCTCGGGAGCGGACAGCGGGGCCGCGGGGCCGGCCTCCCTGGTGGGGGTGGGGCGCCGCCAGCCTCGCACAGATGCTGGGAAATGACTCATGGAGACTCGGCGGATCCTCCGCGGGCCCCACAGGAGGCCTCGGGGCGGCACATCTGGGCTCCGGGAGGAGTGGGAGGAAGGCGGGCGGGGGGCCCTTGTCCAAGCTCACAGATCAGCTCCGTTTTCGGCAGGAGAGTGTTTTCTTCTCTCTTTGTGAGAGTTCACTTGATTTTGTGAAACTCCCCTTGAGCTTCTGCCGGTAATTACGGAGGGAAAGAGCTTGTCACTCGGGCCGGCCTCCCGAGGCGGATGCTGCCGCACGCATTCATTTCCTTCTGTCACACAGCGGTACTTAAGGCAAGCCAAGGCCTGTGGGCTGCTTTTTTCTTTATTTGGAAGGAGGGTTCTGGAGCCCTAAGGCTGCAAGTGGGGCATGAGTCATGCGTCTGAGTGCTGCTGACCTCGGCTGGGGACAAAGCGGGCCTGTGTGGAGAGACACCCCAGGTTATGCCGCTAATGGGAAGGGAGGGGAGGCTGCGGCGGGGCCCCTCCAAGCTCACGAGAAAGGAGACATTGTCTGGCCCGGCACATGGAGAAGGGCGGAGATGGGAGAGCGCTCTGGTTTCCCTTCTCTCTGGGGACGAGCTTCCGACTCTGGGGCCCCGAAGAGATAAGCGCAGACTTTCCTGTTGCCCCGGACAGGGCAGGGCTGTCCAGATGACCGTGTCGGTGTGCCCTGGGCGGGAGGGGGGGGGCTCCGAGGAGGGGAACCCGCTGCACGGACACCCCATGTCCACCCTCCTGCCCCAGACCGATGTCAGCTTCCCGAGTGCAGGGACGCGGCTGCTCCATGCTGGGGCACTTTCCGGAGAAGGCAGGACCGCACGCAGTCCTTGCCCATCGATGACACGGTGTTAGCAACTTCATGGCGTTTCCAGTTGGGAAGATGTTTCTTATCTGCTGTGTATCAGTCATTCACCTTCCAGGCTGTAACGCGAGTTTGGAAGCTCTCGGTGGGTTACTGCCCTGAACACGAGAGGGTGGGCACAACTAGAACACGGGCCGGAGCGTTGCAGCGAAAGCGCTCGCGCACGCCGGGTTGGCACTGAGCCGCGCCGATGACTTAAACGTTGACAACGAAGCCAGAGGTCGTTTTGCCGTCCCATGAGCCAAGTTCGTAAATGCCGGTGAGACTCCGCGTCGGGCGTGTGGGCCGAATCTGCCCTCATGTTTCGAAGGGTCACACTGTGTCACACGCCGGAGCCTTCTGGCGGGCAGCCTCGTGCCGAGCGCGTGCCCGTGGGAGCTGCTCAGGGACAGGTGGGCGGCCGCGCACCGGCCACAGTGCTCCGGGTGCCCGTCGGGGCTGGGACGGGAGAGGCCTGCAGGTGTGCTCGCTCGGACCTCAGGGCTGTTGGCAAGTGGTCTGTGACATGATATTAAAGGAAAAAGTGAACGGAATATGGGGATATATAATGGAGTCCTACTTCTATTGTAAAAATATGTGTTTCCATCCATATCTATTTCTGTTCTATATTCATAGATCTTCAGAGAAAAAACCTGGGATATACCCTATAATGTTAATTCTGGCTTTCACTTTCTGACATCTTTATGTGTCTTTAAAATTTTGGTTTTAAAAAAATAGCTTTATTGAGACCTAATTCACACCCCGTAAGGAGCCTGTTGCCGATGGGTAGTTCTGTGACTTCCGCGTATGTAGCCATCCGTTCGGGAGTATTTTCGTGTCCCGTCACTACTGTTTCCTGTGGCGCCAGCCCACTTTCTCTCTCCATACTTGCGTGTTGGGGGGGCCGTGCGGTCGCAGTGTGTGGCCTTCCGTGGCCTCTCTCACTGAGCACCGTCGGGAGCCGGTGTCGGAGCCTCAGCGCGGTCCGTGCCGAT
>JAPYYM010001931.1:0-12877 GCA_028534135.1 Potos flavus
CCTGATGGCTTTTAACTCGAAGTATAGTTAGGAACGGGCAATGCATAAGGACAGAGGGGGCACGTGAAGCCCCACAGCACGGAGAGAACAGAGAACTTGAATCTGGAGGCCTGTCCCCTTGCCTTGGCAGCTGCCCATTCCCCCTCCACTCCTCCCCCAGTAAAAGGCCACATCAAGGGCATGAGGACTCTGCTCGTCCCCAGCTGCTGGGCTGTCTCCTGCTGCCCCTTGCAGGGCAGGTGCATGTTTCCCGAAGCGCCCAGCCCCCTCCCCTGCAGAGCCCGGCCTCCTCAGCTCCTTCCAGCTGCTGTGCTTCAAGTGCCCCTTCTCTCACCCGCCAGCCTCCTGCTCACTCTAGACTTTTTCTCAAGACCGTGGCCCCCGGACTGCAGCCTTCCCCCATACCCATGTCCCGCCTCATCCAGGGGCATTTTAAAACCCACCCGACCCCGTCTCGGGCCTCAAGTTCTTTGACCTCTTCAACCCTGGGCTTTTCTCCCCACATCTTGCCATCACCCACAACTGCTCTATATCTCAGACACCCCACTCACTGACCACTTTCTGCCATCCTTCCATGTTTTCCTGGCTCGTTCGGCCTCCAGGCCCCCGATCTCCCGTCTCACGCTTTGCCCCATCATTTTGCCTTCTGGAACCCTTACCTCCTTCCGCCAACATCCCAGACTCCATGATCCATCATTCCAGGATGCTGTGGCCATCGTCCGAGACAGACTCCTCTCTCTCCACTTCCCATTCCCCGTCCCCCACAAATCCCAGCCTTGGATTAGTGCCCAGCTGGCTCTCCACCCGCCCTCCTTGGCTTCTGGGACCTGAGCAGCCCAGCTCTGCATGGGTTGGTGCCGCCTCAGATTTGGGGCTCCACCTGCAGTGGGGTCCCCTGCTCTTCTCCCCACCCCCAGCCACCCCTCCCCTCCACCCTTCTCAAGACTGTCCCCATCACTGCAGATCACCTCTGCTCCTGCTTCCCTCCTTCAGGAGAACGCGGGCCACCAGCTTTCCTACCTCAGCCCCTGCCGGCTTGTCTGCACCTCCAGCGCCCCCACCCCCGCCCGTCCTGCCTTCTGCGGCACCTGCAGTGATGCTCTCTCTCACCTGTGCCACCAGCTCTCTCCCCTCAGCTTTGGAAACACTGTCAGTTCACTCTCATCTTTAAATCCGCCCTCAGCCCTGGATTTCCCTTCTAGAAGCCATCTTATCTCTCGCTGTTCTTTCACATTTGAGCGTCTTAACATAATAACTCGTGCTCACTGCCTGCACCTCCTCACCTCCCATCGAGTACTCCGCCTCCTGCCGCCTGGCTTCTGCTCCCACAGCGACACTGCACCCATTCACCACAGTCCCCAGCTCTGTCCTAATCACTAAAGCCGCCCTCTGGGTCCTCGTCAGACCCTCTGCAGTGCTGATCCTGTCGATCATCTGTCCTCACTCACCCCTTCTCTCCCACCGTTGTCTCCTGGTTTTCCTCCCGTCTCTGGATCCCTCGTGGCTGCTACTTCCTGGCAGCGGTACTGTCTGCCCGTGGGTGTCCCACAGGGTTCCATTCTCAGCCCTGGTCTTTCTCCTCTACGGCATAGACGGCAACCATTTTCTGTTCCAGTGGTCCAAAAATCCGTCTCCCTAGCCCAGACTGTTCTTCGGAGCCGCATACCTACCTGTCCCATTGTCTACAGCACGTCTCCGTGTGGGCGACTCAGAGACCCCTCCAATTCCACTGTTTTGAGATAAATCACCATCTTCTCCCTTCTTCTGTGGTGCCCAACCAGAGATACCAGCAGCCCCCTTCATCTCCCAGCCTGAGACAAGAGGGCTCCTCCACTCTCCTCAGTCCCTCAGGAGTCTGTCCCCCAGTCCTGTCAGCTCTGGCCCTTACCACCTGCACGCCCTCTGCTTTTCTCCCAACTCCTCCGCCACCTGTGCAGTTCCAGTCTTTTTCATTCTTACCTCCTGACTGAGGGCCTTCCTGCCAGCCCTCCCATTTACTCCATCCTCCAAACCGCAGCCACAGCAGCCTTTCCAAAACACGTGTAGCTGCTCATACCATTCCCCTAACTAAAACCTTTTCATTTCTTCCCACTGCATTTAAGGTCAAGTCCAAACGCCGGCCTACCCACACTCTGCCTGTCTCTCCAGCTCCTCTATCCCCCTCCACACCCCATGTGCACATGTGACACACACACGCTCTGGAACTGTGCCATCACGTGCCCCTGGGTCTTTGCACGTGCTTGTCCCACTTTTTGGAACAGCCTCCTACCATCTTCTACCTCATCACCTGTTTCATCAGTCCTTGGTCTTCAAGATTCTCCTGAGAGGCCTCCCTTGACCCCTCCCCAGCCGCTCCCTTGGTGCCTCCCTCCATGGTCCCCCGTGCTTGCCTCCCTCGCTGCATTCCGCGGGGGTCACCTGTACACTTCTCGGCATCCCCCGCTAAGTGTTAGGCTGGAGCAGCGGGCGACCTCACAGTACAGAGAGCAGGTCCCCGATGAGTGCGTGTTGGGTGTCCGAACAGTTCTAGTGCAAGTGTTTTGAGACGCTCTTTGGAAGAGCAGGCCAGAGCGGCCAGCCGCCACGATCCACACAGAAGTCGTCGTGAGCCGACGGGGCACCGCGGCACTCTGGGGGGTCAGGGCCTCGGGCGGATCTCCCAGCGGGGCCTGCGGCTCAGTCCGATTTCTCTCCCTCCCTCAGCATACATGAAGCGGCGGCACAGCTCAGTCAGCGACAGCCAGCCCTGCGAGCCCCCCTCCGTGGGCATTGACTACAGCCAGGGCGCCAGCCCCCAGCCCCAGCACCAGCTGAAGAAACCCCGTGTGGTGCTGGCTCCTGAAGAGAAAGAAGCTCTGAAACGAGCTTATCAGCAAAAGCCATACCCGTCACCGAAAACCATCGAAGAACTCGCCACCCAGCTCAACTTGAAAACCAGCACCGTCATCAACTGGTTCCACAATTACAGGTACGGTCCGGCTCGGGCCCACTCTGGGCCCAGGAAATCGGGGCTCCGGGAGAGTGCACCGTGCGCCCTCGGGAAGCGGCCGTCTGTCCCGCAGACGGCAGCCGGGAACAGGGCTCAGGGATGACGGTCTGGGGACTTGGCCCTGGCCGGCTGGCGGCTAAAAGCTTGGTGTTTGGTCGGTTAGTTGGCTTTTTAATGTTTCATTAGAGTTTTTAACTCCCAAGATGTAGGATCACGTGGTCAGGGACCATGCACATCTGCCGTGGCCAGGAAAACAGTTACCACTTAGAGAGAATGTAGGCATCCATGGCTCCATAGCAGCGGAGGTTTCTTGGTGGAGATCCAGCATTATCTTCCAAATAAGTCTGAGTAGTTTTGTAGTTAAATAAATTGAGTTAATGAAGATTTATTGAGCATCTACTAGATCTCCAGACACTGAGCCCAAGTGTTTTAATTAGCACCATCCCACTTGATCGTCACAGTCGTTTAAGGGACACAGTTCAACCTGCACTTTACAAGTGGAAAACCTAAAACTCGGAGGAGTTAAGTAACTGACCGGGGCAGAAGTGCCTAGTGCTCTCCCACAGAACAAAGCAGACGAGGGTAAAATGTTTGGATGAGCTCATAAAAATCCACTGACACATAGTGGCTTGTTGACCGTAGCTGTAATCCAGACCTCTGCGAGAAAGCAGGACTTCCCAGCGCCCTGACGCAGTGCGTGCTCGCTCAGTGCCCTGAAGGCGACCGTCAATTGCCTGTTCTCATCAGAACGTCCTCTTCTCCAGAGCTCAACAAAACTGGGGCAGGTGCTCCTGGTTCTACCCAGGTGACAAGTACACAGGCGTAGCCAGTGCAGGTGGAGCCCTCCTGGTCACTTACCTCAACAGGAGGCAGGCAACATCCTAGGCAGCCGGGGGCCACGGGGAGGAGTTGTGTCCCCAGCTGCACCCTGCCTTATCTTTTAGGCTCCGCTGCAGTTTCCTAAGTGGCCCAGCAACCCCACCCCCAGGTGCTGAGCAAAGTGGGAGGTTTTAAAATATTAGACGGGAGCCAAAATAATATCTTGACCGCTGATGAAAGCTAAGTTAGCATCTGTAGCTTAGCGTGAGAGCCAAACAGCCCGGCTGCCTGACCCCCCGGAACCAGGCAGATTCATCCATCATGGCAGCACTTGTCACCTGCAGGCCTCCCCGTGTGCGAGCCAGCTCCTGTGAGGACAGAGAAAGCACACGAGCTGAGCACGACCAGCTTATTCATCCTAAATTTACAGATGAACTAAAATCAGAGGCCGAGCGAGGCTAGCAGGGACGATAGTAGAGCTCCCTCTATAAGGAAGGAAGCTTCAAGAACAGCAGACAAGGGAAATGAAGGAGAATGAATGAGAACCTGGGCAGAGTTCCTCAGAGCCCCCCTTGCCAGGTGTTGTACAATCTCATTTTCAGTTTCCAGACACGGAGGTGCATTTGAATATGTACTTTCGAGCCTTCTGCAGGTGTGTCCGTTTTAGTGCAAGTGTGGAAACTTGAGGGGACTGTCTGAGTAAAGTTGCTACCCGTTATACAAAGCATCTCCAGAAACCATTTCCCCTGGCCCCGCTGGGGTCACCTTTTTCCCCAGATCTCACCTACAGGCCTCAGCTGAATGGCAGTCATTGCCTCCTGGCCAGGGCACGTGCTCTCCAGGATTCTCAGCTTCTGTCACTCATCTTGCTGACAACTGTGGGAGTGCTCACCCCCTCACAGGTGGTCAGCTGCTCACCGTGGAGAAGGCCCCACGTGTGCATTTAACATGAACAAATTCAACCATACGCAACAAAAGTGAAGAGAGAAGGGGGAGAGAGGAGGAGCAATAGAACTCGAAACTTAGCAAAGGAGCTCAGATCCAGATCTAGAGTAGATGCTCAATAAATGTTTTCTTTCAGAAATAACCATAACAAAGCAGGCTGGGCTAAGACAAATGAAAGAACCAAGGGCAGAGATTCGTTTCAGCTGCAGAGATCTGGAAAAATATCCTGGAAGAGGTGTGAGATGTGTAGGGTCTTGAAAAAAGAACTGAAAAAAATCTTTTTTTAAGATTTTATTTATTTAAGAGAGCGCACAAGCAGGGAAGAGGGAGAAGCAGGCTATCCCGCTCCCCTGTTGCGGGGCTCTCTCCCAGGCCCCCGGGATCATGACCTGAGCCGCAGGCAGATGCTTAACCGACTGAGCCACCCAGGCGCCCCTGGAAAGAATCTTATAAGCCACAAAATAGGTCAGATGAGAAGTGAGCACTTAGGTCATCCAGAATTTGCATAAAGCCCAAAGAACTGAAGTCAGTCGGTCGCCCAGGAGGCAAAGTGCAGAGCAGAGAGTGAGTGCTCCCTCCTTGGCTTTAGCTCTTCCAACCAAATGCTTCTAACAGAGCCCAGCTTAGCCTGGTAGACCGCCAAGAGCTTCACATAAGGACTGGCACACATGCACCGAATTCCTCAGAGAGGAGTTTCTTATCTTCTGCGGGAGTTAGACAGCAGAAGTTGATATTTTTTTTTTCTTCCTGCCCCACTGGAACCCACAGGGAATAATGGGGAAGGGGGGATCAATTTTTAGCCACATCAAAAAAACTACAATTTTACTTCCTCTTCTCCTTTCACCCTGAGGGAATTAGAAGTAAGTTAGGGTGACCATTCATCCCGGAACAGGGCCAGGAAACAGACTACCTACCACAGGACCCCTGGGCTCCTCCTAGAAGAATGGGTCAGTCCAGTAGAAACTCTTCCAGGCCCCAAATACCACAGCATCCTGAGAGCCTTGTGGGACTTGTTTGAAAACCAGATGCTCCTGGGACTTGGTCTCTCTAGATCAGAAGATAATGTTTTTCATGGACATGGAGACAAATCTAGACTAAGAAGGATGATGTCTCCTGTCGGTTGAGCATATAGTACGTGCCAGGCAGTGAACCAGGAGCATCTAATCAGATCCTCGGACGAACGGCCGAGGGTGACAGCCAGGATACCAGGCCCCAGGCGTGCAGTTGTCCCTTCCTTCCCCCCCTCCCCCAGCCCTTTTAGCTCAGCTTTAGCACCTAACAACAGGGATTCTGTCATTCAAAAGGCAGGTGGAGGGTCTGAATAGTCCCCTTTTTTTCTGGGCCTATTTTGTGTCCTATATTACACATTAATATTTTATTCTTAACATCTCTGCAAGGAAGATGCTATTCTCCACATTTTTCAGATAAGAAATCTGAAGCTCAAAACAGCTCAGGACCTTTTTTCCAAGCTGTAGAGCTAGTAAATCTACAAAGCCAAACTTCAAACCCAGGTTGGCCTGGTTCCAGAACACCTGTGCTGTGTTCCGGGCCAGTCTGCCCCTGGGACGCAGAGTTAGTCCCTAGTAGACCTGTGGCCTGCCCGTCTAGCTCCCACCTCCCCAGCCAGGGTGGGGCGGGATTAGGTGTTCACCCCAACGGACATTCCTGGCTTCCCAAGGGCTTGAAAGGCAGCAGAGTAGGCTTGCCCTTACTGCACAGTGTCCAGGAGTCTGTCAACAACGGCTTGCATTTCACAGGCCCCCGTGGTAGCCCCAGAGAAGGAGGAGAGTCTTCCCTTATGCCCGAGAACTTCAGGGGGGGCGGGAGGAAGGGAAGCTTTAGGACCTCACCCTGCAGCTCTCACTCAGAAACCATCCTCAGGACCAGGGTCAGGGCTCAGGCTGTGCAGGGAGCAAATAACGATGTGAACACATCACCGCCACCGAGGGTTCTGATGCACCGGACTGAAAACTTTCCCCCTGGCTTCAACACTCCCTACATCCAACACAAGGCCTGGCACATAGTGGGCTCTCAAAACACGTTACCTCTAGTGGGGTCTATGTACTGCAGAAAATATTTTTATTGCATGCCTAACCCAAGGGCTTTCGGCAGGCTCAGTTTCTGCAAGACAGTGGGCTTCGTGCCAGTTTACCTGAGGATACTTTTCCACTAACAGTTGGCACATTGATCAGAGGCTTTTCAGCTCTTTGGAATAACCATTTAGAGAGTTCTGATCGAGCCTAGTACTGTGAGCAGATGGAAGAAACAACTCTGGCACAAAAACAGACTTAAGAGCCCTTTCTTGATGTCACCAAGGGCCCATCTGTAGCTGTTCCTTCAGACCCAACAAAGTAAGGGAGCACACGGTCCTGGTAGGGGGGGTCTTGCTTGATGACAACATGCTTGATGTGTTGGAGCGCATATTTGGCCTCCTTCATGCTTGATCAAAAGTGACCCTGCCCCGGGGCCCTGGCCCCTAACCTGTGGCTCAGAGCACCATGCTGAAGTTTCTGGCTTTGGGCACTCTGTATTCACTGGTTCTCTTATGAAGCCCTGATGAGGAAGCAGTGGTTAGCATCCGTCCTGTGTTTCCACCTGTTAGTTCAGTCAGCGTTCATTACTGTGTACCAAGCACCATGCCGGCCAGGGGTGTGCAGAGAGTAGGACCTCGACACCTGCTGGGAGGTGGAGCGGGAGGGGGATGGAGGGAGGGTGCCATTGAACAAGTCACATGGGCGCGCCGTCCTCGTGGAGAAGAGGAAGGTCGCAGCCAGCCAAGGGGACGACTCCTGCAAAGGCACAGAGTCTGGGAACCAGCGCGGGGGGTGGGGGTGAGGGTGGCAGCGGGGTGACGCCGGGACTGGCCTGCGCCCCCCTAGCAGCCCCGCTCACGGCGCCCTCCCGCTTGTGTCTCGCAGGTCTCGGATCCGCAGAGAACTATTCATTGAGGAGATTCAGGCCGGGAGCCAGGGCCAGGCCGGGGCCAGCGACTCCCCGTCGGCCCGAAGCAGCCGGGCGGCGCCCAGCTCGGAGGGCGACAGCTGCGACGGCGTGGAAGCCACCGAGGGCCCAGGCGCCGTGGACGCCGAGGAGTCGGGCGGCCCCGTGGCCGCCGCCAAGTCTCAGGGAGGGCCGGCCGAGGCGGCCGCGGCCCCGGAGGATCGAGAGGAGGCGCCGAGGCCGGCGGAGAAGGCGGAGCCGCCGCCCTCGGGGGCCCCGGCCCCGGACGACGCCGACGACGAGGGCCGGCCCCGGGCGCCCCCGCCGCCGCCGCCACCGCCCCCGCCGCCCGAGGGCCCCGCCGAAGGCCCGGGGCCCGTGCCAAACCCCGCCATCGCCGCCGCCGCCGCGCCCGCGGCCGGGGAGGACGCCGCTACCTCAGCCGCCCCGCCGGCGGAGGGCCCCTGCCGGGCCCGGGACGGCGCCGACAGGAGTTCCGCTTTGCCAAGCACCAGCGCGCCGGCGGCCGCCCGCAGGGCCAGCTCACTGCAGAGCCTCTTCGGCCTCCCGGAGGCGGCGGGCGCCAGGGACTCTCGAGACAACCCCTTGAGGAAGAAGAAGGCCGCGAACTTGAACAGCATAATCCACCGCCTGGAGAAGGCCGCCAGCCGGGAGGAGCCCATCGAATGGGAGTTCTGAGAGGGCGCTGCCCGCGGGGCCCGCCGAGTCAGGCCGGGCCGGGCCGGGCCGGGCCGGGCCGAGCCGAGCCAAGCCGAGTCTCGCCGAGCTGGGCCGAGCCGAGTCTCGCCGAGCTGGGCCGAACCGGGCCGAGCCGAACCGGGCCGAGCCGAGCCTGGCCGAGCCGCGCCGGGCTGGGCTGGGCCGGGCCGGGCTGGGCAGGGCAGAGGGGCGGGCGCCGACTCCGCGGCCTGGACCGTGTTGCGCACTTACCGCCCTGCGGGCCACAGGGCAAAATCGCCATAGGCCAAGGTGCATATAGAAAACAAAGGAGCATTAAGCCCAATCTATGTCGTGTTTTCAAGGAAGAAAACGGAAATGTGTAGTCGAGCTTTTTTGTACCCTGAAGTGTTTTTTTTATTGCCCTAAGTGATTTCCACAGGTTCTGGAATAACTCTTACAGCTTTGCCTTGCGCCCTCCTCTTTCGTGTGGGCTTTAAAAAAAAAATCAAACCCACATATTAAAAGGGGGCTTTTTATCTGCCATCTAATGGCTTCAGAGCGATAATACACTATTATCTTCTTAAACCAGGAAAAAAAGGGGGGAGGGGGGATTTTTCAGAAAAATTAAAAAAGAAAGTTTTGTAGCAGTTCAGTTGCCACTAAGAGATTGCACAGTCAAACCGACTCTAAACACACTAGTTTGGATTCCTAAATATTTTCAAGTAAAGAATCTTCTCGTTTGAAACTTTGAATTAAAATAAAACACATTTACTCCACATATTTTTTAACAAAAAGAAAAGTCACATCAGGAAACTATCTGATTTTGTGGTAGCTGACGTAGTGTTTTCTTGTACGTGAATAGAATCCTGACATGTAGTGCACATTGATCCATAGCTTTAACTGACTCTGGGCTTTTGCTGGCCAGGGTCTGTTTAATACACTCCATTCTAGGCCAAATCAGGACAAAAAGAAAAGATCCGAATCTAGGTATTTTATAATCTGCTTTTTAACCTCTAACCGCAGAGCACGCTGATCAGACCTCATATCTCGGAGGTTTAGGAGACAAGTTAGAACTGTAGCATGTCCCCGTTCATTCTGTTTAATTTATGGTGTCTACGTCTGTGTTAGCGCGTCTGCACACGTGCGAGCGTGTAAAGCAAGGAGGAAAGAGTGGGCCGCCCAGGCGACAGCAGGCAGTCGGGGGGCCGCAGGGGCCCGGCCGGCGTGGGCAGCAGGCTTTCCTTGGCACAGAGGGCAGCACACCGCACAGCACTCTCCCGGGCGCCTGATGGACTGAGCCCCACCAGGGGCCGCCGCTTCCCGGGCCTGGGCAGGGCTCTCGCGCACGCGCACTCTCTCTCTCCCGCTCTTCCCACCACAAGCACTGAGGACTGTTGACGTCGTGGGAAGCTTCCTTCCCTGCAGAAGAGAGAACGTGGCAGTCTGGGCTCTGCTCCCCCCCTGTAGAGGTGGCCCACACTCACACCAAAACGTTGTTGCTCTTCACTTCCAGACCAGACCTTTCATTGGCCCTTCATTCATTCTGCCTCTTGGAACAGTTCTTTTATGCACAGTCTAGGGCAGTCTAAGTACAAATCAGAAGTCTAACTTGTCTCGGATTCCTCCTGTTGTCTATGTGTATATGCGTGAGAATAGAGGTGGATGCGAGTGTGCGTGTGTGCGAGTGTGCAATTTTATACGTCTGTGTATTTTCTTAAGTACCTGTGCACACATAGAGTGCATTACTGCCACCTTTTTTCAATAAGCTGTTTTATCAGTTATGGCTTCTACAAGTTTGCTAATTTAGACTCCTTTATTGCCATATCTTTAAACTAACAATAGATGATTTCGGTATATATATATATTTTTTTTTGCTTATTTATAGGTGCTGTATTTTATTATCTGATTGTTAGGAAGGGATGAAAGGGGCAAATATTCTTTAGAGGGATAGACTGCCGGCAGTATTGGGTATAATTTACAAGATGTAGTTGTCATACTGTATATTACTGATTGAAAACTTTTTGACCGTATTGTGTATCATTGAAACCTTTGTCTTAGGTCAACATCTTTGGATGGCATTTTAATGGTGCATTCATTATTTCTTAAGTTTAATTAATATTACCTTTTTTGATTTGGGGGGGTGGGAGGGAGTTATAATTTTCAAGGTATGCTCCCGCTATTACACCTCAGTGTGCTTGTATTAATTAACTTGTAGGACTTTTGACTGTAAGATGTGAAACCACATTTCTTGCATGATGTTTTAGGAATTATGTAGTTCATTTACAGTCTTTTAACCTGCAACCGCAGCACTTAGTTCAAGTTTTCACAAATTTAAGAGTCACTACACTAAAGACAATGCCTTTTCATGAATAAGAAGTTTTCAGAAGGCTCTAGGAGGCTGGGAGGCAGGCTGTTTGTCTTTCGATGGTCGTATCATCTCTGAACTTGATACCTGGTTCAGTGAGAAGAGAATTCAAAATGGAGGAGCTTAAGGGGAAACAGATTACCATCTGGCTCGGTGCAGGTGCGTTAAGAAGAGCGAGTTTGCGTTAGCGACCCCCTAGGACAGTGAGTAGCAGAGCCCCTGACAGTACTTTGGTGTCCTCTCCACGAAAACCTCGAGGAAATTTTGTCATCGTGTGTGATGAATCTCTGAATATCTGCTTTTCATTAGAATGAAAAGCAGGGAGTTAACCGGAAATACTAGGATAGTGTTTTAGTTTTAAAGGCATGACTGTTATTTACAAAGGTGTTCAGTCCGAGGAAATTGAGAAAGTATAGATTTGTCCATCCTAGTGGCCAAATAGTAAAATCTAAAACAGCCACTTTGGCTCTTCCAAGCGATTTAGTCCTTTTTGTTGGGTTTTGTTGGTTTGTGTTTTGTTTTGTTTTTTTAACTAGGTTTTCGTTGATTTCCACTCTACCTTTTTTGCCAGACTTACATCTGGGTGCTCGATACAATCAGTTGGTTAAAGTTTGCTTGCGGTTCTGTGTTTGTATTTTTTTCTCTATTTATTATTTTTTTTATTGTGATCCCAACTCTATGATCTTTTGTGTTAAGCTTTCACTATCTGTAATACTTCTAAGAGCTGCCACTAAGTAACAGAAACCTTTCAGGGGGTCGGGGGAGCGTCCCCCCTCCTCGTTGCACCTCTCAGTTTGAGTCTAAGGGTTGATCTTTCATCGTGATAAGCAATATTCAAGTGCCTTGAACAGCATCCTCTCCGGGGGGGCTTACCTTCAGCTGGCTGGCGTTCCAAGCAGTAGCTCCCCCAGGCAGGCGACCTCCTCCTCTTTATGCTCCATCAGTTTAAAAAGCTGATTTGTACCTCTCCCCTGGGGAAAACGGTTCCGTATAAAACACTAACACTTAATTACAAGCTCCATTATACCATTTTAAATGGCTTCTTTTTGTTAATTGGAGGCAGTGTTCATAACTTAAGGTTTTTGCCATTACTTAGCTGGCTAAGTGGAGGCCCAGTGTAAAATCAGTGTTCACGTTCAGCCTCTTGACCCTTGGCTCCCACCCACAGCCCCTCGTGGGGTATCTGAGGTGGGAGGTGCGCGGGTTCCGTCCCAGACCTGGGCCCGCTCGTTTCCACTGCCTGGCTCCTAGGTGACCGTGAACCTTGAACTTCGGGATCAGTCGGGATGTCTGTGATTTTTGTCCGCCAGCCCTCCCGCCCTTTAGAAAGGATTACTCCAGCCAACTGGCTCAACTCGATTATTCTCAGAGCCGACCTGTGTGAACGGCATTCCCGACCTGCGGTGGCTCGTGGGCAGCAGACCATCCCAGGACACAGGCTTGCAGAAGTCTCTGGGAAATGCCAGGTTCTTGACTCGTATGGCTACTATCAAACCACGGCCACAATGTCTGTGAGAGTGACTGAGGCAAAAAGGTGACAGTTGTGGCCTCCCTGCCCAGTGTCCTTGCTTTCGGCATCTTTGTTTTCTCCCCATTTAAAAACCATCCTGTCCGATGCGGACGTTCAGGTCCGCTGGCTGGGGGTCCAGACCCAGAGAGCTACAGGGTTGAGGGTTTCTTGGTGCTCTCTGTGGCCGTGAGAGACCCTCCCCATGGACCCCCACCCCCCGGGCCCAGCTGGCCGGCTCTAGGAGGAAGGACACCCCTCGTCTGCCTCCGTGGCCCCAGCCACATCAATCGTGCAGCTGGTGAGGAAACCAAGCAGAAGGCAGGTCGTACTCTAATGCGAGGGAAAGCTGTGGCGTCGGCTCGTGGCCCTAAGACCGTGCCCCAGTCACGCCCTAAGAGGTTGGGGCAAGAGTCACACGCACACACCCCCGGCTCCGTCCGTAGGCGGGTACCTGCCCAGCAGGTGGACTGGGCCGCTTTGTTCCTCCGGAACTCCTGCCCTCTCTCGCAGCAGTGATCAATGAACTCTACTGACGTTCTATGCAATGTTTCTCCTCCCTCTCATTTTAGAAAAACAAACCTCACAGAAGATAGCAGAGGAGCCCGGGGGGGGGGGGGGGGGGGGGGGG
>JAPYYM010001932.1:0-12874 GCA_028534135.1 Potos flavus
TGAATTTAGTATCTCCTCCGTCTAGGAGATCCAGCTTTCTGTCCAGTGATCTCAAAAAAGATTCATTATCTCAACACTGGGCCCTCTGAGCTAGTATCATGTTCTGATAACAGAGAAAGCTTCTCAAAGTTTTACCATATAAAGTTAAATTTGTATATCAGATGAAAGTAGATGGCATTTGCTGCCATTTCCAGAAAAAAAAAGGTGATTGATCTAGATGTTTACTTGGATAAATTTGCCAGAAATTGTTAATTTTTAAGTACACTCCCAGATGGTAAAATATCAACCTAATTTTTTGTTTGTTTTTTCTTGGAAATCTCCTCTGTAATAAGTTGGAACTGATTTTATTAGTTTATCTCTCCAAAAGGCAATACCATTGGTATATTTAATCAATAAAAAATAATTTTAAATTACATTATTATTATTATATCTATATATGTTAGTAGAGATCTTATTACTCCCAGAACGTGGCTTCATCAAACGAAATCATCCAGCTTCAAAATATTGAAGCTTAAACACATATTAATAATAAAACAAAATTAAAATGTAGGGAACATAAAGGAAAATAACATGTCACATGTTACAAGAAACATCAAAGTATGTATTTTATAATCAAATATTTTGGCATCCCATTGTCAAATGATGACAAAAACTTAAGTATAAGCTGAGGAAACTTTGTAGATGGCTGTCGTAATAAATCATCTGTACTAAAATTAATAAAATAAATACCTAAGGATTTAAAATGTATTATGGATATACAGGAATCTAAAAGCCTTAGATCTGCAAAATCATGATGTATTCCAGATCACCATTCTGGGCCAAAGGTAGACTTGGGTTTTTTCCTATGTGGCTATCTAACTATGTTTGAACGTAGCTTATACAATGTCTTTGAACAATGGCTGGACTTGGCATAAATATATTTTTGTAAAAGTCAAAGAAAAAGTTGTGAGAAAACAATGGACGAATCGAGTATCTGTCTTTCTTCCATCCCATTTCTTTCTTCAAATATTAGTGCATTTTTTCTTATTCTTTACAGGTAAAATGCTCAAAGTTATCATCAATATTCCTTGTCTCTACTTCCTCATCTTGCATTTACTTCTCCTCAACCTATTAGTCACCTGGCTTTTGCATCTTCGACCCCACTGAAACTGGTTTTCTAACTGGCTACCACTATATCAATTTACAGTTTCCATTTTTTATCTTGTTTGAGCTTTCTGGGGCATTCCACACTGTTAACTACCTTATATTAAAAATGTCTTCATTTTGGATTCCACGTTGCTGCCTTGTCTTGGCTTTCTCTAATCCTCTGCCTGCTCCTTCTTATTCTTTTTTTTAGTTGGCTTTGCTGATCCTTCAGTGATGGTTTCCCCTCTGGGTTCTGTTTTAGGCTGTCTTCTCAATCAACATATTATTCTTGAATGAAGTCTTTAATTCTCTCTCTTCTATTGACACTCATTTCTGAATCACCAGCTCAAACATCTCTCCTCATCTTGAAATCCATATGTCCAAAATCCTACTGAAATTAGCCATCTAGGTGTGCCCCAGGGCTCCTGAAAATCCATTTGCCCCCAAATGAATTTACCTTCCATTTTCCTTAACCCAGAATCCGTTCTTTCCCTCTGCTTTACCACACGGTCTGTGAGGGAATCTGGGATTTTATCTGTGATTTCTCCCTTTCCTATTCTCTTCTTACTTGGAATAGATCACTAAGGTTTCTTTACTCTGCTCCCCAAATATATCTTAAATACCTATCACTTCTCAGCCATCAAAATCCCCCTAATCCTCTCTCACGCCTCACCAACATAACATATTAGTGAAATATTAGTTGCATTACTCTTCCTGAGTCTTCCAACAGTTCTCCAGACTGTGTCCATTGTTGTTGCTGAACTGCAAATCTGATAATAACTCCCCTTGGCTTAAAATTCTGTAGTGAATGTTCATGGGCATGTTCTCCAACACGACTTTAACTCCTGCTTACCTTTCCAGCTTTATGGTCTGCTATTCTGTTTCCCTATCCCACCATCGCATTTACCATCTGGCTTTTACTCTACCCCTTCTGAATGTAGTTCATACCTGTCAACCTGATGTGGCCTCTTGATCCTCTAGAACTTTGCACATTCTGTTCCCTTTTGCCTTGACTATTCCCACTCAAACTAGTTTTTCTGATTCACCATTCATGTCTTACTTGGGACATTGCTTGCCTTGGGATGACTTTTCTAGGTTTTCTTTTCAATGTGTTTTTGTGTATCCTTGCATATGGCACTTTTCAAATTGTAGAATGTTTCCCTTTTGACTTTTCTGTTACCAACATTTATCATTATGCTGATAATAAATTTATCACAGCAATTATTACTAACAGTGAATGCTTCTTTCATATAAAGCACTCTTTTAAGAGCTTCAGATGTTAGTATTAAATGAATTAAATCTACCAGTATATGTGGTAGTATTATTTAAAATTATTGCAACAGTGGTATGTGGCAGATCCTGTTAATACTACTGGACAGATGGGACAGGTGCAGGGAGGTTAAGTTGATTGCCTAATATCTTATAGGTAGGAGTGATAACATCAGTATTCAGGCCCAGGCAGCTGGTTCTCAGGACTAACATTTTTAACCGTTGAAGGCTGGGGCTTCGTACCTTAGTCTCACATCCTGAGCATCTAGCGTAGATCATAGCACAAGGTGGGTACTCGATAGTTGTTGAGAAGAGAAAAAATGATTAACTGGGCCCTGTGTGAAAGTCATCCAGGGTTTGTACATGAGTGAAGAAATTACTGCATATAATGCCTGATTGTCTCATGTTACCAGGCTGCTAGGCAAGCACCAGATACTACAGTTTCCCCTTACTTCCTCTCCAAAGCATATATTACCCCAAATGAAAGAATATATTACCCCGGGTAACTCTGCTTGTTGGCAATACTCCCCCTACCAAATTATACTCTTGTTTGTGAATCAGTGAAACCAAATTTGATTAAATGACACCGAAAGGGGATCTGTTGGAAGGCCATTTACATAGTGCATAGAGCGAAAGGGAGGAAGAGATTTGCAAAATGGACTAGAACCAAGATACACCCAGAAAACAGATATGCATACGAT
The DNA here is from genome assembly GCA_028534135.1 of Potos flavus. Lineage (NCBI taxonomy): Eukaryota > Metazoa > Chordata > Mammalia > Carnivora > Procyonidae > Potos > Potos flavus. Next base: position 3,096 of record JAPYYM010001932.1, read on the forward strand.
CCCTCTAAATAAATAGTCTTCATGAATTCACTTAAGATGCTATTGCTGGCATCTCCTCCATTAATCTTTGTCTACTATAGGACACTCATGGTGATATCACAAGAGTTTTGAATCTCCTATTGCCAGGTGCCATCACCTTGAAAATATTTTTACTGTGGCTGGGTATTTGTTGTTTCTTTAATATGCCAAGTCCTTGTTGGGGACATCTGACTGGGTACCCTAATTCTTGGGTCTTGTCCATCCCTCCCATGTCCCAACTCCTATCTTTCTCTCTTTTGGGATTCTCCAAATTTAGAAAAATAATTTGGATGCCCAGTAGTCCCCTTTACTCCCACCGAAAACACATAGGTAGAGACTGTGCATTCTCTTAAATTAGAAGAAAAAAATGATGTTTTAAGAAATCTTAGCACTGCTACCAGTTCTTACTCATTTTCTTGAAGTTAAGGTATTTAGTCTGAAATAGGCTCAGTATGGACATCTTCAGTACTAAGTGATCATATTCATTCACCTGTCACGTTTATTAAGCAGCTACTATGTGTTGGGTACTACTCTACGTACATAATGAGAGGAAAGATGGTGCCCCACCTTACAAAGAACTTGGGAATCCCATTAAAACACTAGCAATCACAAGTCAAAAAAGCTAATCAGAGAACATAAATTCAGGGTGTGGAGGGCTCTGAAATGTGGAAGGATGGTGCAGCAAGGTATAATTCATTATTCTTTGTTTAGGATGATTGGGAGACAAGTTATTAGATTTAGTTTGAAAAAGACTTTACAAGCTCATTTTTAGCTTCTTTGCCTCAAGGGAGCTAGCTCACTATCTTCTCAGCAGGCTGGGAGCCATCTCAGCAGATGGTCCTGGGCTGCGTGTGCCAGCCACGGAGCATTTGCCTGGAGTGTTTGCATGTGGTTCTGTTCTTGTCCAAGCAGCAGGCTATCAGTGCAGAGTGTTTTCCAGTGCTCTCCAACAGAGGGTGGGGAGGGAGGAGGAATTCATGGGAGGAGATCCAGAAGTGGTTTTCTTTCATTCATGATGCTTTGCCAGTAGGCTTACTGCTTGACAGGGTCCAGAGACAGAATTGGGGGACTGACAGAATCCTAGAAACTCATGGCAGATGAAAATCCCAGAGCAGTCCCAACTAGGTGACCTCCTTGACAACTGATCTTCTGAATGTTCTTAATCTCTAATCATTTCACTCTCATCTGAAGACCAACTAAACATTTAAATCCAGAATAACACTGGTCAGTTACAGTTCATGCCTGCCTTCTCATGGAACTGACCATAGAATGTCAGTTCCCTAGTTTGTCTCTTGCCTACTCCAGGGGCCTGTGCTATAGGACTTACTGTAGCAATACATTAAACTGCTATTTTTTTCCTATAGTGTCATCATTTGCCTCTGGTCATGACCTTTACTGTGTAATTTGAGCTCTTCCTTGAACTACTCTGAATTTCAGTGTCCGTATCAATAAAATGGGGAGAAAAAATAATGTTCTCTTTGGTGAGAAGATGGAAATTATGGGTGCATAAAAACATTTGTGAACTACAATGGATTTTCAAATATTCATGTTGTAGTTATTATATGACAAAGGTGATATTTAGAAACCTCAGATATTACTAAAGGAAAAAGCTTAAATAGGTGGAAAGAACACAGGACTCTAAACTATGCCTGGATTTAAACTAGTGTTATCTATAATATGGGAATGGTGATATGTAGGCCTCAAGGCTTATATATGAGGATTAATGAACTTCAAGATAAGACTGCCTATAAATCTCTATTCCCACTCTTTGTGGCTCTAGATAAGTCTGTTAACCTTTCTGAGCCTCTATCCCTTCATTTCAACAAGAAGGATAATACCTATTTTTCATCACTCTTGAAAGTATTAAATAAGATGATTTATAGAATGCATCCGGCCCAAAGTCGACTTTGGATGAATGTGAGCTATGTGTATCTTTCAGTGTTATTTATGAGAGGATGAACATTTCCAGAGTTTTCTGATTGTTCATGGGGAAAGGGGTGACACAAAATCTCAACTTTCTCCTCCCCCAATTTTAAGGGAATAATTTGTTCTTAGTAAAGTGATTATAGAAAGAAATAACAGCTTATTATTAACAGAATCTTTTTTAGGTAAACTCTCCGAAGAAAGAAAAATTAGATAGAAAACCTATCGGTTGGTGGTCTGTTTTGCCACTATTCTTCTAAGTCTCCTGTAAAACTCTTCCCAACTAGCTGATAAATTTTTTTGGTGTTTTTGAGTATTAGCCTAAGATACTTGTGGTTGCAAGCCACATCGACAAGCCACATCCAGTCCTCAGTTCTTGCATTTTCCATAGGTTGCCATTAACACCTTCATTGTTTTTTTTTTGTAAACAAATTCAAGGCAGTTCAGTGACCATTTTCTTCTATTGCTTTATTTTTTTTTTTAAAGATTTTATTTATTTATTTGACAGAGATAGAGACAGTGAGAGAGGGAACACAAGCAGGAGGAGTGGGAGAAGCAGACTTCCTCTGAGCAGGGAGCCGGATGCAGGGCTCGATCCCAGGACCCTGGGATCATGACCTGAGCCGAAGGCAGACGCTTAACGACTGAGCCACCCAGGCGCCCTCTTCTATCACTTTAATACAAAATGGAATACACCAGACTTCCAATGAGCTTTTGTTCCCCCTCCCCCCATACCTGCCTTTGGCATCTCCTGTATTTTAGTGCTCAATCTCCTTCTTTGGAATCAATTTCCTAAATCTTCTGGGACACCATCTTCCTCACTGTGCCCACCTTCCTTGTACAGGCTTTGACTCTGATGACTTTTGAAAGTATAGAGAAAGGCAAGAGAGCAGGGAGGCAGGCTGGCTTCTAGCTTCTTTATATGTTGGTACTTTAAAGCACTGCACTACAAGGGATTTGACTATATGTGTGTATCTGGCTCTTCCAGTCTCTTTTTATTTCCATGCTATGATTAGGGTGGAGGTACCTTGAGGTATCTCCTTTCCCTTTCCTTCTTGTCGTTGGTTTTTGAATTTATGCCATTTGTGAGTCACTTCTTTGGAGTCTACTCTTACCCTCTACTTTGAAATGTGAACATCACTTAGAGGGGCCTCCTTTTTATAGTGTGTGATTTTTCATGTCCCAGATTTTAGGATATTGCAGCCTCATTTTTACAACACTCAGTGACTTCTCACTTACAGCAGTGTTTTCAAACTTTTCATTTATTTTATTTTAGAGGCAGATGTTCTTTTTCAAATGACATCATAGGAAGAAGACCAATTTAAATCATATAAAGGGCTCTACCTTATAGCAAGGCAGTGTTCAGAGCATTCTATGAGAACCACCAGTCTATGTCCAGGAATTTTCTCCTTTTAAATTGGTCCTGAGTTGGAACTGATTTTATCTTATTCCTTATTATTAATTATACTCTTATTATTATGCTCACTTAATTATACTCTTATTAATCTGTGCATGATCTGCTTTTATATCTATATAGTGATTTTTAATAATAGAATAAGCACCCACAAACTTACCACCCCAAGCAAAAGCTAACCCTTTAACCTGCATTACTCACATGATGTCCCGCCCCACTATATCCCCTTGTCATTTTAAAACTGAAAAACCAGGGATGCCTGGGTGGCTCAATCAGTTAAATGTCTGCCTTCAGCTTGGGTCATGATTCCAGGGTCCTGGGATTCAATCCCATATCAGGCTCCTTGCTCAGTGGGGAGCCTGCTTCTCCCTCTGTCTGCTGCTCAGCCTGCTTGTGCACGCGTTCTCTCTCTCTCTCTCTCTCTCTCTCTCTCTCTCTCTCTCTCTCTCTCTCTCTGACAAACAAACAAACAAATAAAATCAGTCAATCTTAACTGAAAAACCACCATCCTGAATCTTGGGCTCATCAGTCCTTTCCTTTATTTTTTGGTAGCTTTAATGTCTCTCTACACTTCTATAAAATATACTTTTATGAGTTTATAAAACTATAACATATACTTTTAACTGGTTTTAACATTATAAAAAAGTATAATTTTTTCCACTTAACATTATGTCGCTAAGATTCACGCAGCTTGTCGTAGACCTTTTTAGTTCATTTGTTTTGACGACAGCATAATATTCCATTGGGTGAATATTCCATGGTTTATTCTCCTGTTAATGGGTGTTTGATGTAGTTCTACTTTTTTTTCCTTTGAGTCGATACATAGTTTGTAATGTCTCATCTTACAAGTGTGGGAGGAAGCATTGAATATTTAGGCGTAAAATTGCTGTGTCATAAGAGAGATGACTCTTCTACTTTGTATAATGTAGTGTTTCTTAAACCTGGTATCACTGGCAGTAAGCCAGACCTTTCTTTGGTGTGGGGGCTGTCTTGTGCAGTGTGGGATGCTCAGCAGCATCCTTGGCTCAGACCTTCTGCACGCTGGTAGCATCTGTACCCTAGTTGTGGCAACCAGAAACGACCTCAGACATTGCCAAATATGCCTTGGGGGTGGTGAAGCAAAATCATCCCTGAGAAACACTGCTTTAGAGGATGAAGCCACACTAGTTTTCCAAATCAATTACACCATTTGATATGCTCACCAGGAATGTTAACGACATCCTATGTCTCTGTACTCTCTGTGACATTTTGTATCTTTAGATTTCTGAAATTTTGCCAATGTTATTTAGCATGGCAGCTTAACCACAGCCATCTATCCCCATTTCCAGCTATTCCCCTAATCCTATGCTCTAACCAACTAACCTATTCTTCATTGATTAAACTCGCCTAATACACTTACTTGTTTAGTAATCCTGAAAATGTTAGCAGCAATTCATGCCAAACGATGAAGATAGATGGTAGGCACAAGATACCGTGGTAGTAGAAACGGGTGTGGTTCCTGCTGTCATGAAGCTTGCCCTCCAGTGAAGGAAACAGACATGAATGAAATTGCCAGCCTGTTCAATAGAAAGGGGCAGGAACATAGCACTGATAACTTATAATCAGGAGATTTGACCAAGTCAGCAAAGTCAGGAATACATACAGAAGTAGAAAGGATTCCTATTTCTGGAGGCCATAGAATGAGGGGCTTGTGGTGTGAGGTGAGGCAGGAGATACAGGTGAGTGTCAAACTATGTAGGGCCTTGCTGGCCATCATAAGTGCTTGGATGTCAGATTCATTTGGATAAAAAACGTGGAAACTTGTTTGTGTTGGTGTGCTAGGGCTGCCAAAACAAACACCACAGAGTGGGTGGCTTGAACAACATTTATTTTCTTACAGTTCTTAGGGCTGAAAGCCCAAGATCAAGGTGCCATCAAGAATGACTTGGTTTGCAGATGGCTTCCTTCTTGCTGTGTCCACACATAGCCTTTCCTCTGTGTATGTGCACTCCTGGTGTCTTTTCCTCTTCTTATATGGATACCCCTCATATTCTTCTTACATGGGAACCCACCTGCATGACTTCATTTAACCTTAATTACTTCTCTAAAAGGTCTTTTGCCAAAGAGAGTCACATTGATGGCTAGGCTCCAACGTATGCATTTGGGAGGGTCACAGTTCAGTCCGCAACACCTTCGAAATGTTTCAAATAGGGAAATAAATTGATTAGTTCATTATAAACTGAGATGATTGCAATATGGAATGGAAGGCAACTTGAAAGTTTAACGTAGCAAGGAGCAGGATGGTGCTAGGGATTCAGAGAGGTGTTACCATCAGACACTGATTTAGAAGCTAAAACAGATCTGACCTACTGATGGGGAGAGTACCAGGAAAAGGGGGGATGATGACAGGTCCTGGGTTTCGGGTTTGGTAACTACCTTACTGCATTGACATTCCGTGAGTCTGGGTGGGTTGGGGAGGAACAGAGAGAGGGCCAGGAACAGGTGTGTGGATCATGCGTCTGTGATTTGGTTCAAGGAGTGTCTCCTGCCTACAATGCTTTGTTCCCCTTAATCTATCTTTTCTGATCCATCTCACTAACTTTTACTCCTCTCTAAGGCCCACATTATATATTGTTTCTTTTTTTCTGACCTTCCTTAGATTTTCATCTCTTTACCTACCCCCTCCCCACCTTTACACTTATGACTGTATGTATTTATTACTTGCCTTAACCCAAATGGACTGGATGCACAGTCTTGATGACATCAGAGTACAGGTAGTCTGTTTTTGGATCTCGGTTCCTCCCCAGGTGGGAAGCTCCTCCAATGCAGGAAGCATATTTTGTTCATCCTTCTGGTCTAAGAGCTTATTAGTGTCTGTTACAAGGAGGTGAGTCAAATGAATTGCTTAGGTGATGTTCTCAGCAAAGGGAGAAAATTGGTACCAGAAGGGGAAAAGGATGCTCAATGGAGAAATGAGCCCCAGTCACAGCCTTCTTTGCTGGCATTTATGTATACTCTGGAGTCAGCCCTGGTTTGGTCCTTGCCCTTCTTTCTGTTGAGGTGGGTGAGGAAGGCTTTACAGGTTGTGTGTGGATCCTTTATTCCTACTCAAATCTATCTGCTTCTACCTTTTTCATTCATGTGTTTATTTATCCATCTATTCATTCATTTACTCATTAATTCATTCAATAATTCAGTCCTCCAGTATTTATTAAATAATAGGCACACTTCTAGGTGCTGGAAATAGAGAACAGATGAAAATATCTGCTTTCATGGAAAAAATTGCCATGAACCAGAGCAAAGTTTTGTTAGTGATGTCCAGTCGGAGGATAGTTGAGGTCTTTGGCTTCCTCCTTCTTAGCAAAATTTTAGCAGAAATAGGAAGAGATATGAAGAGAAGAAGTGGTGGTGGTGACTCTGGAAGGAAAAGAAAATGCAGATTTCTGGGATGGAGAGAGGGGGGAAATAGAGTGTCATTGCACAGTGAGGCAAGAACCAGCTACCTGCCCATTTTGTGACTTTAGTTAGATGACTTTTTCCATTTTTTTCTGGTGTTTGAGATTCGGTCTGTAAAAAGAGCAGGTTAGTCCAGACGATTGTTAAGACCTTTTAACCTTTATAATTCTGCATGTCCCATCTGTGAACACATTGTGAAGTTAAAAAAAAAAAAAAAAAGAGAGGAAATGGATTTTCTATGTATATAAACCCATGCATTAGGAAACAATAGGGCCTAGAAATCCTACATAGGCACCATTTACATTAAATTTAAATGTTTACTTCCAAATAGATAAACAGCCAGCTTGGTGCTTTGATTAGTCCTATATTCCTAAGTCCTTCTCAGCCAGAGTAAAAGTCAAATGAAAATCGATCAACTATCTAACGTTAAAACAATTAAGTTTTTTAAAAAACATACTGCTGCAATGATGCAATAGAGAGGAGGTATTTGAAATTCATTGCAACATAAAACTAAATTAAGTAGATAAGTGCCTATTTTTTATTTGAACCTATGTAAAGGTTGCTATTTAAGATATTAATTTTTAAATAAAGGGGTGCTGTCAGGGTCCTGAAATAAATAGCGTATGTTCAGAGGTAAAAGGAAGCCCCAAATTAGACAAATTTAAATAATCTAGAATCCTCAAAGAAGACATAAATATGCATTTGCTTACATTCACTGGGAAGTGAGATAAATGCCTCCAAGCTCTAATTCAAGAATGTTGACATTCTCTATCCATTCATGTTAACTCAAATGTAATTTAATACTTTGCCCCTCATAGTATAAATCTCTGCATCTGTTTATTTTACTAATGTTGGTTTCAAAATCATTCCTTCAAAAACAAATACACCAGGTGGCATGCTCTATAATAATTTAGGGGGAAAAAAACCTCTCCGTGAGGAAAATATAATAGAAATAATACACCCTGTAAATCTGTTTCTCAGTGATACATAAATTGTGATGGAAACCTTCACCCTAGCACTTCATTAAAATAGTTCTTCTTTACCTGACATAACTTATTATGGGCTGCTGCAGTTCCCCAAACCCTGACTTTCTCATCTCCAGAAACACTGTTATTTCAGGGTAGATTACAATACTTCATAGATAAACCCTGTGGGTAGTAAGATTAAGGTTATTTTGTGAAAAGTGATGAGGAAGATCTAGGTTCTTGCAGATAACAGAATCTACTTAATGCTGGTTAGGCAGAAAGGAAATTACACAGAGCATTAGGTAACTTACAGCATTTCCAGGACCAGGATCTAAGCTTAGATCTATATAACCAAGATCATATGGCCAAGAGAAATGCTCAGTCATAGCATGGAATCTTCTGACTGTAACCCCTCTCCTTCCCTTTATGTTACCTGGTACCAGTGATACTGGGGACTTGCTCCTAACCTGCGCTTAGAAGAATGGTACACCTTCCCCATCATGCTTGGCAGAAGCTCCTTGCATGCTGTCAGCTCATCATATTGCTCATAAATAGATTCTGAGTCTCATGGAGGTATCTCAACCTGGCTGATCTTGGGTTACCTACAGAACTCACTCTAAAGGCATCTTGAAAATATTATTTCCTATAGACAGGAAGTCATGTCAGCAAGGGGCTACAGTGGGAGCTATAGGAGCCTACCTCCCCTAAGTGAGTAGCTTTACCATGATGTTTACATATTTTTAGGTAATTAGAAAAAAATTAGACAAATTTAAATAACCTAAAATTTTCAAAGAAGATAAAAGTATGCATTTGCCCATATTCTCTGAGAAATGAGAATCCTTTTCCATCTTACCGTCCTCTTTTGAAAATCAGAAAGTTGGTCCAGGTAAAAAGAAGACCTTTGACCATGTTAAACTTTATGGTACTTGATATACTTTGAGAACATTTTTAAATACACTAATAGGGAAAGTACCCACTTGGAACTTACAAGTTCTAGGTCCAGATATTTATTTTCTAGCTAGTAATACTTGGCATTCATCCACTCAACAAATATTTGAGATCTTTTGCCAGGCAACATCATTAGATATATACAGATGAAAATAAAACAGTCCTTGTTTATTGGAGAAGAAAGTAAATAAATACATAATTACAGACCCAAGTGACACATGTTAAAATATAGAGTAAGCATGGTAGAGTGAGAGCTTGCAGGATATAAATTTTGCATCTTTTTTGGGTCCTGGGACAATTTCCCAGTCGTGTTGGAAGTTATATTTAAGCTGAAACTCAGATGCCAAGCTTGAATAGGAGTTAAGCAAACTTGGCTTTTGTGTGTGCTATTTCCTCACTTCAGAACACTCCCAGGGAACAGAAGAGTTCCAAGAGATTAGAAACAGTATATATAGAGGCCCCCAATTAAGAAGAAGTAGAAAGTGTTTGGGGGAAAGGCAGCACTTCCATGTGGGTGGTGTAAAGTGGGCTAAGGGATCAAGAGATTTGTCTGGAAAGACAGTAAGACCAATTCAAGAGGGAGCTTGGATATCAGGTTATAGAGTATAGTATACCATCTATTTAACTTCTCCCAAACCTAACTTTTATATTAGAGCTCTTTCAAATCAACAAACTTAAAACCACAAAACAAAACAGAACTAGTGAGAGAGATTGAGAGGATTTACTAACTTGTAGGCTAGGGAAGATAGCCCACAGGATCTTAGGAATTAATTCCATAAGCAGTAGTAAGTGAGCTTCGGTGACTGGAAATGGGATTGAAGATACTCAGAGCATGGATTCATATCTCTTTGTGTCTTTCTCCTATTTTTCACTCTCAATGGTCTCTGTTTGGTTTCACTTTTAATGACAAGCTTTTCTCACATGACACATTAAAAGGCATCCAACATCTTGGAAATCATGTATTCCAGCTTAGAAATCTTACAGGAAAGGGAAACTCATCTCTTTAAATCAACCCCAGGGAAGCACTCTGACCCAACTTGAGTTATATGCCCATTGGGATCAATCACTGTTACTGA
>JAPYYM010001933.1:0-12872 GCA_028534135.1 Potos flavus
CTCTATGAAGAAAAATCAGATTGGATGCCTACACCAAACCACATCTGAAAGTGGACTCTACCTAAGCTAAAAACCAACCGCAGCAGGTAAAATTGTAACGTAACTAGAAGAAAATGTTGTAGAACGTTTTGGGGACTTGGGTTAGGGAAGTATTTGTGAAACAAAACTCCAAGGGCAAAGTTACATGGCAAAATTAATAAATTTGTGCACACTAAAATTAAGGATTTCTACTCAAAGAAGGATACATTGGACGATGTTATTAGACAGATCCCAGAATTGCAATGTCTCAAAATGACAAGGGGTGGACATGTAGAACATAAGAGGAATTCTTACAAATCTACCAGGAAAATGTAGCAAAAACCAACAGAATGGCAAAAGGATATGGACAAGCAAATTGGGAGAACATTCAAAACTTAACAAGCATATATGATGATTGCTCACATTCATCAGTTCAAATGAGAAAAATGCAAATTAGGGACACCTGGGTGGCTCGGTTGGTTAAGCATCTGCCCTCGGCTCAGGTCATGATCTCAGGGTCCAGGGATCGAGCCCCATGTAGAGCTCCCTGCTCAGTGGGGAGCCCGCTTCTCCCTCTCCCTCTGCCTGCCACTCCCCTTGCTTGTGCTTGCTTTCACTCTCTGTCAAAGAAATAAATAAAATCTTTTAAAAAATGCAAATTAAATCAACTTCAAGAAATTACTCTACCATTGTGGATGAGCACAAACTAAAAGCTACAAATATGGAGTTAGAAGATTCTCTTAAACACTGTCACAGAGAAGGTAGACCAGCCATTCCAAATGATGGGACATTATACAGCCCAGTTAGACAACACCATACCCTCTGAGGCAGAAATTCTGTGCCGGTGCACATTACCCCCAAAGAAATCCATCCCTGGGTGCATGAGGAAGCATGCAGGAAGATGTTCATCATGACATTATTTATGGGGGTAGCGAGTTGGAGGCACTTAAGGGCCCACTGTCAGCAGAGAATAGGAAAAACATGGTGTATGCATTCTCTGGCATATTATGCATCAGGGAGAAGAATATTTACTATTAAGGGTGCATCTTAGAAACAGTGAAAAATAAGAAACACAATGTAATGTCTATGAACTTCATATATTTACTCTATCACCTATGACATTTTATATATATGAAAACTTGTATGTATTAAAGTTACATACATTACATATCAATTACCTATGTGTAAATAGATTAAAATATACTCGCAGAGTTCATCTTCTGTTGTAGTCCGATGAGATAGTCTTAGGCCAAGCATCCCACTTAGTAAGACTGACAAAAGTTGGACAAAATAGAGAAAATATTTCCGTGAAGGAAGATCCAGAAGAAGAATGAAACCGAAAGAGGTGACCCCTGCATTCCGGGCACATTTGCTCTTTTCCAAAAAGACAGACCGAGGGACCTCCTCTTCAGTACGAGCTTTCATCAGTCTCTCCTGCCTTTATGTGGAGGATAAAATTGATGTTCTGGACCCAACAGCAGGGAGGGCCTTAGAAACACACCAAGCTTTCAACAGAACGCTGAAGACTGCACCCCAGCGGGAAAAGTGAACAGGAAATGGACCAGCCCACACCGGGACGGGTGGCCAGCAACGAACCGTCCTCCACTGCCATCAGCGGGCATGATACGCAGCTACTTCTAGAAGCAACAAACCGAAAACCCTGTCTGTTAGGAGAGTAAACTCTTTACCTCATTGATAGCGTAAGGACATCGTTTATCTCTCCCTTAGTGTACAGCTGCTTACCATCTTTTCTCTTGGATCTTGTTAATCTGAAAATATCTTTGCCTTTGCTTTGAAGGGGTATTTATCATATTTGAAGAGACTACACTTACGCACGACCTTTATACTGTGTCCTTTGGGTTTCTTAGAACTTTTTTTCATGTTTTCGATCATTTAGCATCTGTGTGCTAATTCCTTCCTTGCAGTATCTAATCTGCCCTTAAGCCCTGTGCTTAGAATTCCAGGGTGCTAGTTATCCTATCTCAGTACTTTCAAGCTAATCCATTGTCCCCTGGATGTTATCATTTCTGCTGAAAGCTAACAGTCTTGTTTTCTCTTTGTGCCAATTTATTTTATAGTTTTGAAAGAAACTGAAATTTCTAGAGAGAAAGGAACTACCTAAATCAACAGAAGATACAGAAAATATAACTAGTTCTCTGTTTCAACCACAAAGAAAACTTATTTTCAGACGGTGTCACCAGTGAATTCTCCCAAACATTTAAGGAAGAAATAATACTGCTGTTTTACAGAATCTTCTAGAAAATAGGAAAACTCATTTATGGGTCCAGCCTACCCTTGATATCAAAGCCCAACAAGGACATGATAAAGAACAAATGTTATAGGTCTATCCCACTTAAGGGCACAGATACAAAAGGGCACGTATTGCATGGAGCACTGGGTGTGGTACATAAACAATGAATCTTGTAACACTGAAAAAATAAAATAAAAGTATTTGGGGAAAAAAAAAGACAGATTAACAGGGAAAAAAAAAGCACTTTAAAAATGTTTTCTTTTCATATCAGATCCAGTGGTTTTCAAAAGAATAATATGTCATAACCAAGTTAAGTTTATTCCAAGAGTGCATTTTAAATACACCCCAAAGATACACATGTAGTGCAAAGAAGGGCCACATGTATCCCAGTGTTCATAGCAGCAATGGCCACAATCGCCAAACTGTGGAAAGAGCCCAGATGCCCTTCAATAGACGAATGGATCAAGAAGATATGGTCCATATATACAACGGAATATTATGCCTCCATCAGAAAGGATGAATACCCAACTTTTGTATCAACATGGACGGGACTGGAGGAGATTATGCTGAGTGAAATAAGTCGAGCAGAGAGAGTCAATTATCATATGGTCTCACTTATGTGTGGAGCATAAGGAAAAACATGGAGCACATTGGAAGAAGGAAAGGAAGGGTGAATTGGGGGAAATCGGAGGGGGAGATAACCAAGAGAGACTGTGGACTCTGAGAACAAACTGAGGGTTTCGGAAGGGAGGGGGGTGGGGGGTTGGCTGAGCCTGGTGGTGGGTATTAAGGAGGGCATGTATTGCATGGAGCACTGGATGTGGTGCATGAACGATGAATTTTGGAACACTGAAAAAGTTAAATTAAAAAAATAAAATACATCACAGCATTTTACTGCATCATCAGAAGAAAGGAGCATCATCAGACGATCATTTTGAAAGAGGCAACAGGAGCATTTGACAAAATTCAACACTCCTCATGTTAAAGGTTGGTATCAACATGACGATGACGGGAACCTTCTTAATTTGATAAAGATTACCCACAGGAGAGGAAAAGAAAAGGAAAAAACCCTTCTCAGCCTCATGGTTAAATGTAAATTGTTGAAATCTTCTTCTTTGGACCAGGAATAAGATAAGGATACCAGCTAGCATCTCTTCTTCTTTTTAAGTTTATTTATTTGAGAGAGAGAGAGAGAGCATGAGCAAGGGTAGGGACAGAGGGAGAGGGAGAGAGAATCTCAAGAAGACTCCCTGCTGAGCACAGAGCCCGACATGGGGCTCGATCCCACGACCCTGCGATCATGACCTGAGTGGAAACCAAGAGTCAGAAGCTAAACTGATTGAGCCACCCAGGTGCCCCGCTAGTGTCTCTTCTGTTGACAGCATGCTGGTGGTCCCAACCAGGGCAGTTAATTAGAGAAACGAAAAGACATAAGGATTGGAAAGGAAGATAAAAACTTTCCTTGCTTGCTGACAACATGATGTTATTTAGAAAAAGTTAGGTTAAATGTCACAGTTCATGAGCAAATATATCAGAGTCATTGAGAAAAGGTCAGTCTTTATCAGCCAGTTTTATTTCTTCATATCAACAATGGTTAGAAAACTAAATCTAAAAACGTTTTCAGTAACATCAAAAATTATCGCACACCTGGGAATGGATCTTATCAAAGATGTATAAGGTCTTTATAAAGCAAGCTGTTAATATTAATGAGAAAAATGTAATAAAACCGGAATAAATGGAGAGATATGCCATTTATTCATTTATTAAAAGGCTCAATGTTACAATGATGTCGGTTTACTTCAAACCGATCTCTAGATTCAATGTCATCCCATGTACAGGTCTAAAAGTGCATGTGTGTGTGTGCATGTGTGTGTAAATTGGCAAGTGTATTCTTATATATGTAAATACGAAGGCCCAGGAATAGACAAGGTAATCTTGAAGATTAAGGACCAAGTTGGAAGATAAATATGACTAGCCAGTATGGGGTCAAAGTTACATAGGAAAATGGAACCAAATAGAGAGTTCAAAAACAAACACATAGAAAGATACTTGGTTTGTGGCAAAGAGCACTACAGGGCAATAGGGAAATGACGGTCCCTCACTGAATGTGCTGGGTCAGTTAGCCATTCAGAGGGAGCAGAGCGAATCTCATTCCTCCACCACAACTTTAGTCTCAAGGATAAAAGATGAGCAATAAAACTTCCAGAAGAAATATCTTCATGATCTTGAGACTACAAAGATGTATCAAACAAGAACCAAGAAGTATTAATCACAAAGGAAAAGGTTGATAAATTATACTGCATTTTAATTAGGAGCTTTTATTCAACAAATGACATTGTTCTGAGGTTTGAAGAGCGAAACTCAGAGTGAAATAGAATATTTGCGAGACATATAACTGAGAAAGGCCTTGTATCCGGGAAATAGAAAGTATTCCTATAAATGAATACAAAAAAGACAGACAAACCAAAAGAAAGATGGCAGGAATTTTAACAAACCCTTAATAAAAGAAATTCTCCAAATGACCAATAAACATAAGTAAATGTTTATTCTCATTAGTCATCAGGGAAATGCGATGAAAACCATAGTGAGCTATCACTGGATACCCACCAGAAAGGGTAAAATTTAAAAAATTGACAAGGCTGGTGATAGCAGGATGTAAAATGCTAGGAACTCTGATATATTGCTAGAAAGAAGTAGAAATTCTACAACCACTTTGAAAATCTCTTCAGCTGTATCTAGCAATACTAAACGTATCTGACGCTTCCACCCCCAGATTTATAACCAACACCATGATATATATGTGCACAGACAGACATATTGAAGAATCTCCATGGCAGTGTTATTTATAATTGTCACAAACTGGTAACAATCCAAATGCCCATTAAATATAGAACGGATAAATAAATTATAGTACAACAGTGCAATGAGATAGCATACGGTGGTAAAAGCAAGCTGACCTAGGTGCACTGAGATGAACGAGCCTCAGAAACATATCGTTGAGGGGCGCCTGGGGGGCTCAGTCAGTTAAGTGTCTGCGTTGGGATCAGGTCATGATCCCAGGGTCCTGGGATGGAGCCCAGCGTCAGGCTCCCTGTTCAGTGGGGAGTCTGTTTCTCACTCTCTCTCTCCCTCACTCATGCTTGCTCTCTCTCTCTCAAATAAATAAATAAAATCTTAAAAAAAAGAAATATCATTGGATAAAAGACACCAAACACACAAGAATGAATGTTTGTGATTTCATTTATATGAAATGCAAAAATAGGCAAACTAAACTTATGGTTTTAGAAATCAGGATAGTAGTTACCTTTGAGAACCAAGAAGGGAATAGCATTTGAGAGGGTCCACAAGAGGAGCTCCGGGGCCAAGAAATGTTCTTATTGACCTCGTGCTTATCACGTGTGCGTTTACTTCATAAACATTCATTGACATGAGCTCACTTACATGCGGAATCTAAAATTGTCAAACTCATACAGGCGGAGAGTAGGGTGGTGGTTTCCAGGGAGTAGAAGGTGGGAGATGGGGAGATGTTGGTCAAGGGGTACAAAGTCTCAGTTATGCAGGATGAATAAGTTCGGGAGATCTAAGGTGCCACATGGTGACAACAAGTAACAATAATGTATTGTGTCCCTGAAATTTGCTAAGATAAAATAGCTCTCCACACACACACACACACAAAGGGAACTTACATGAGGTAATAGATATGTTAATTATTCTGGAATGTTCTGGAAGGTTCTGGAACGTGATCCTGGCCAACAAATAAGGCGCACTCATATGGGCATGGCACCTGTTTGGGAAGTGGGCTGGTGAGGCTCGAAACAAAGCAGGGCTGCAACAGTCACGGGAGAGGTGAACGCACTGGTGTCAGGGTGCCGACATCAAGGGGAGGGCAGGACCCGGGAGCCAGGGGTCCTCTCGGGGCTCCAAACAGGTGTGTGGACAGGAGCGCAAGCAGAAAGCCCACGAGAGGGGAAGGCAGGGGCTGGCAGAAGAAGCAGGAGTTGCTGACATTCCTGGAACAGATTTCAGAAAGAAAGCAAAGCATATGTATTTCTCATGTTTAAAGTAAATCTGCATATTTTATAAAAGTTTGACAATACGGAGAAATATAAATAAAGGAAAGAAACATCACCCGAGCCACCGGCCGACAGTGCTGGCAAGATGCTCTCTCCAGCCTTCCAATCTGCACCACGGGCTCACGGGGGATCCTGGAGGCTCTTCCAAAAGGCTGCTCTTGAACGCTGAAAACAGCAACATCAGCATTTTTCCATTGTCAGTCTAAGACCTTGTCAGTCTAAGACCATCATAGGAAAAAAACCAAGATTTGTTTTGGAAGAAAGAAGCTGATGAATTGAACTAGACACTAATTCCAGTGATAACCTGCAAGCATCTTCAGCTGAAGCAGGTGCGAATCTCAAAGGACGAACACACCAGCGGTCACGGTGAAGGTCGTCATACGTGGCACGTATGCAAGCAGGAAATTGCAAATCTATCCACCAAATCACTAGATCGTGCAAAGGCCACATAAGATCTTTTAAAATCCTAAGTTTTCCATTCACACGTACTCAACTCTCTCAGAACTCCTTGCGAAAACAAAGCCAATGAACTTTTATTTTAAAAAACGAATTTTGAAGTTTCAAAAGAAAAGCTGGAAATCTTCTTGGGGTAAAGAAAGGAGAGTTTATAAGATACTGAAATTCGAACTCAGAGTTATGATCTCAAAGACCAGAGAATTCAGTGGAATATGTGTGAAAGAAAAGTGCTTTGAACATGTAAATTATATTTCAATATTAGTCTGCTAGTATCACTCACTTATTTACATGTCAAAAGAAGTCTCTCAGGGAGGAGGTTTTTATGGGAGGTTTGATGTACTCCTGGGTCACATGTGGCAGAATCGGCAAAGGTGAAATCGGTGATTTAATCACGCCAACAGCTTGGTGAGTGAATTCTGTCTGCTGTGACACATGGAATTTACAACTGGAAGTTAATAAATGCAGTTTTCCGCACCAGGCATTGTAGCAAACACAGTTTCTGTACTATTCCTATCCCTGCTTGAGTTTACCAAGCAGCTCTCACTCAAGGATAAGCACTAACGCAAACCTCAGAATGCCACAGGGAAGTTTCTGGTCCCTTTTATTAAGGAGAGTCAGAAATTTATTTTTTTTAAGGTTTTATTTATGTATTTGATAGACACAGCAAGAGAGGGAACACAAGCATGAGGAGAGGGAGAAGCAGGCTTCCCGCCAAGCAGGGAGCCCGATGTGGGGCTCGATCCCAGGACCCTGGAATCATGACCTGAACCGAAGGCAGACACCTGAAGACTCAGCACCCAGACACCCCCCATAAATTTATTTTTAAAGATGGAGAACGACTGCATATTTAGTTTACATTTTATGGTTTGTATTTACATCCTCTCGGCCCCCTTAATTTTCTAGACCACGTGGTGTTGCAAACCGGAGGCATCACATTCTCGAAAGCGTTTTTGTAAATATCATAAGGAACTTGTCACTAAGTGCTATTGAGACTTGTGGCCGGCCCACACAACTTTTAGACAAGGCTCAGTAACGGTATTTGGGGCTAGCGAGAGGCCCGGCCTCAGACACATCTGATGCTCACGTTCAAGGCCGTTGGAAGTGTTTGGGGCGACAGACCCAGCGTGCCTTTGAACCTACAACTTCACCTCTCAGACAGTAACTCTGCTTACTCAACTTCTCTCTTTTCCAATTTTCTCGTAGTTTTGCTTTTATCTTCCCCTCCCCTCTGCATCTGGGTTCCCCCCGTTGCATATGGCGGAAGGAGAAGGCAGTGGACTGGCTTACGTGGTGACTCTCTGTGGCCTGGAGGGATTCCAGTCCGTTCTCGTTCTTCACGGTCGTTACCGTCTACTAAGTCGCCGCAGACACGGGGTCGGTGAGGACCAAATCATTGCCCCAGAGGGAAAAAAACGGTTAGGCTCCTGCCGGCCTCTGGTTACGTTTTCTAACATTTTCGTCAACCAGTCTATACATGGCCTTGTTTTCGGTGCATTTATGTTTAAAGACACCTTATCCCGTGTTCTCCGTGAGGAACATTGCAGCCTCCTCGCACCGAGGAGCACCAGACAGCAGCTCGGTGCTGCACATGGGGGCCACTTTCAACAGCAAAACCACCAACAAAAAGCACGAAACTGTGAAAAACGTGTGCCTTCACGGAGCATGAAGAGGACACTATTCTCCAGTGTGAGTGGAAGCAGGAAGGCAGAGTGGCACCTAGGGCCAGCTTACCTGCGAGCAGACGGGCAGTGGAGTGACTCAGACTTGTCAAGGCTCTGCTAATGTCTGCACATGACCGCAAAAGCACCAGGAGCACTGATTTGGGGGGTTCAAATAAAATAAATAAAATAAAATTTTATTTTCCCAGGTAGGCAAATTTGCAAATCATCATCTTCAAATAATAAGGATCATATATTATTTGTGTTTGTTTTTGGCGTGTGTTTGGTTTCTCTTCTTTGGTCTCAGTTTTCTTATTTGCAAAATGTATCGGGGGAGGAGGGAGCAGAGGGGCTGTTGGCTGGTTTTCAAACTGTGCTTCGCCCCCTCCCCGCCCCCAGGGACCCTAAGGATCAGGGGCCGGGCCTCCGAGCTGGGGTGCCGGGGAGCTGGGGTGCCATCACTCCTCCCTTTCTTCCTGCGGCAACCGCACCTTTGGTCACAGAGCTGCGTCTCCCTTATTCTGTCACATGTTTCCACTAAACAGATTTGCTGCCCACGCTGCCAGCATCTGACCCACTGGGGCTCCTGGAGGCCCTGGCCTCCCTCTCCGGCCTCAGTAATCAGCCCAGGGGGGCCGAGTCCTCTAGGGCACAAGAGGGAGCCTGGGAAGGAGAGCCACTCTTGTTCTGTCTGGCGGTGCTATCGGCCACCTCCAGCCTGGGAATGACGCCATCGCCAAGGGAAACGGAGCCAAGAGAAGGGAGAGGGAGAAGGAGAGAGGAAACCAGCCCAGCCTGACAGCGGGCTTGAGCCTCTGAAGTCAGCTGACTTTCAGACTCCCCAGTAAACGCACTTGAAAGAATGTTTCTTTACTTAAGTAAGTTCAACTTGGATTCCTGGCCCTTGAGAAACAACAAAGCGCCCTTATTTGCACACTGGGCTGGACAGGTGAGTTAGAACTCGCTGGGTTAGAGCGTCTTTGTGATCCTCTCTCCTAGTTTTCTCTTTTCCCTCCCCCGCCCCCTTGTCTCCTTTGCCAGTCATAGCACCGGGCTGCGGGGTCCACGTCACTACTCGACAGGTGCTTTCCAACCACATTTCACGTCTTTTTGTCTTATTGTGAAAAGCAGAAGGATACATGGTGTCTTTACCGCTGTCTTTACAATCAGACGCAACTGATTTCTCCTTATGAATGGTGATTGGTTTTAAAGATGATTGTCCTTTGATTTTTTTTTTTTTTAACAAGGCATGTGGCGGACGTCTAGCCAAGTGAGAGAAGCAGAAAGGCAGCCTCGGGCTTCTGGAGCGCGGTTCGGGTGGGCTCCAGAACGCGGCAGGAGCGCGCTCTCGGGGCCGCACGCGCGCGTCCGATGGAACAGACGACCGTGCGCCCCCCGGGGCTCCGACTCAGTTCCTGCCACTCACTCCGGGCTCCTGCTGCGGGTCCTCCCGGCCTGTGGTTCTGGGAGCGGAGCCGCCAGATCCGGCTCGCAGCTCCTGCTCGAAATCCCGCCCCCAGAGCTGGCATGAGGCTGGCGAGCCTTCGGGGCGCACGGCCAGCTCTCCCACGTGGCTCCACCGTGTGGAACCCCGAAACTTTTCTTGGTCCGACCAGCTTATCTGACGTCATCACCTTGACCTGGAGGATCTGTGCTTCCTGGAAGACCGAGCGATGGGTCCCGCCGGCCTTTTTACCTTTTTATTCTCCCATCAGCTTCTCGGTAAAGCAGACCCACCGCCCCCGCTTGCTGAGTTTGAGCCACCGTGTGGCATTTTCAATACATTCATTCAATTAATTATCCCCAAACCTGTAATGAGTGGGCGTGTTTTTGTACTTTACGGATTCAGACACGGCAACTCAAGAGAGGGGAAGTGACTTGCCCCGGATCGTTGCGCGCAGAGATGCCAGAGCAGGACGGAACCCAGCCGTGCCCTCCAGGGCCCCCCATGGGGAACGGGGAGAACAGTGGTCCCTCTGTAGCAAGGGGAGAATTCTTGTTCTCCTCCTAGCTTGGCCGCTGGGATCGTTGTTCCAGGGAAGCCAAAGCTGCATCTTCAAGTTTCCAAATGGGTCGTCTGTGTTCATGTTTTGTGCAGCAGGTGGGACTGGGGACTTTGGGGAAGTCTCTAAGCAGAGACAAGATAAGGACGGGAGCCTGAGGGTCGGCGGCAGGATAGCAGGCGGGGTGTAGATCTGGGTTGTCTACACCAGAGTGTAGACCACTGGCCGCCTGGGCTGCTGAGCACGAGGCGGGTGGTGGGCGAGCCCAGGGCTGGCTGTGCCGTCCTTGTCACGGACACGCAGGTGTCCATCCCCGGGCGCAACAAAGAGAATGCCAAATGTCTCCTCTCCATTGACCATATGCCGAAATGACAATATGCAGGATCTGCTGGGTGAAATAGAATGGATTTTAAGAGTAATGCCACCTGTTTCTTTTACAGTTTTCGTGTGGCTGCAAATACATGTTAAACTACATGCGCGGGCCCCCTTTGAGGCCCACATTCCATCTCTACTGGACAGACTGGACCGGACAGACAAACGCCCTGAAACAAGTTAGCCTAACTGCCACCAGACCCTTCCGAGGCTTGGAAGGTTACACACCATAGGAAGAGAAAATTGCAGAAGGAGGAACCTTCGGGATGGATAGATGCTTTTATGAAATCTTAAATATCCACACAGAGTGTTCAATGTGTAATGTTCGTAAGCTAGGAGTAAGACTCTGTAGCCATTGGATGAAATGCATGATTAACTTCGGAAGCTAATTAAAGCCGGGAAATGACAGGATAGATGGTGTGGCCTTGCAGCACGCGCTGGCACTCTCCGATGGCCCCTGTCTCTGCCCCGCACTGCGCTCCAGCGGGCGGATCGGGCTGGGCCTCCCCGGGCTGGTGGGCTGGGCCCACGGGAGGCACTGGCAGGGGTTCAAAGGGCGAGAGCGGAGAGAGGCCAAGGTGTCAGCTCTCAACCACGTCCCGCGGGGCGGTGGGTGGGCGTGGCCGTGGCTCCCTTGCCCAGACCACAGCTCCTGCCAGATGGTCACTCCACAGCCACGGCCGGTTCTTGGGACCGATCCCTCCCCCAGCCGCAGGGAGCTCATACCTCGTCGCTTTGCTGGAATGCTGCCCACTCCTTGTAAACAAGCCTTCAGCGGGTTCTCTTTGCTGGTCCCTTTTGGGCGTACCACCCAGTGCCCGCCCCTCCGCCACCACCACCCCAGCGGATGTGGAGCGCGGAATGAATGAATGACAAACTGCTCCTGGGGGTGAAGCCAGCCGTGCCCCGGACAGCTGGGAGAGAAACCAGGCGGAGGCAGTGCGTGGACTCAGGGCATGGGAGAGACCCCTGTGCAGTGTCCGGGAGGGGACGGGGCACAGAAGGGTGTGGAAGGGGACAGGGGATGAGAGCAAGTTTGCAGCGCAGCGGCGTGGGGCCAGCTGTGTGACCCCCCAGCCTCAACTTCCTCGTTTGTAAGGTGGGCAGTGTCCACCCGACACGTGGTTGAGAGGCTCAGCCGAACGCAGGCCTGGCCGGGGGAAGAGAGACTGCCAGCAGCCAGGTCAGGGCCGGCTGGCAGGTAAGAGAGCCCCTGGGGCACATCGGCGCTCACACCAAACTTGAGTCAGAAACAGCAGCTGGGACCTGCCCCCTCGTCCTCAGCGACCCCCGGCCCCCGCCTCTGGCCCCTCCGCGCTGGAGCAGGGCGAGCTGCTGGGGACCTTCCCCAGCCCTCCTTCACCGGGGACCTCGGGGAAAGGATGGGCAAGAGCGTGCATCATGTGCCTGATCAGGGGGGCTGCAGCTGCTGGGACAGGTGTCCCCTCCGGCGGCAGGAGAGCTTCGGGCTAATCCGCTCTCACGGCAGCTTCTCGAGCACTCGGAGTCCCCACTTTAGTGCCTATTCCGCACTTTAGGCCACAGTGTCCTGTGGTTTCTCGCCCCTCACTGGGCACCCGTAGTTTTCATCTACTCAACCTTCCCCCGTACCCTCTGCATCCTGGGCTCCGAGACCGGCTGACGTCCACACGGCCCGCAGGCTCATCAGCACGTCCCCACATCGCTTCCCTTGAGTGGCTGTCCTCTCCCGCCCGAGGTCTGCGCAGCCACGCCGAGTGGTGGCAGTTAATGTCTCAGCGACCCTTCTCTCCGGGTTGAGACCTGGGTTGTACCCTCTTCAGCGGGAGCCAGCCAGCCCAGCATCCTTCCCGCCTCCGCGGGGTCCGCCTGACAAGCCTCGGCCCTGTGCCAAATAGGGAGCCGGCGGTGGCACCGCCGGGAATCGGGTGGAGAGTGTCAGAGACCTAGCCCTCCAGTCCCTATTCCCGGCCGTGCCTGGGTTAACCGGGACCTTGACCTACTGACCCGCCATCACCCTGTCTCCTCGTGAGCTCCAGCCCCTCCTCGTCTTCCCCAAATG
>JAPYYM010001934.1:0-12869 GCA_028534135.1 Potos flavus
GAGTGAAATTTAGTCCTAGCTTCATATCAAATAATGAAATCTTCTTCCCAAGAGTGAGATAATTAGAAAAACTCTAAAGTAAGCAAATGTAAATATGAAGTATATAGAAGTTGACTCTACGGAGAATAGGGTTCCATCCGGAGTTCAAGTAAATGCTTATAATGGCTTAATCATTACTTTTGAGATGTGGAGGTGGGGGAACCACACATCACAGATGCTAGGACAATCCTCGTCTGTCCTTTCTGTGGCAGAGTAATTACTAACAGCTTTCCTTTTCCATCTCAGGGGAGTTTCAGGATGGTCACCCCACCCAGGGCAGCTTGTAGGACTCGGTGGTATTTTATAAAATATCACTAACACCTAGCCTGGAGACAATATAGAGTTGGATTTGGGTTAGCTTTCTCTTGGAGGTCCCAAATAATATTTAAGTTTATCCTTTAGGATACCTGGAAAATAAATGAATTATTGGCTTATCTATTCTGTTCGCAAAATAATGAAGTTTTTTTAATGGCAAAGTCAGAAGAATTAGAGATAGAAGTGCGGTGGAACTTAAAATATTAATTTCTAATTTCTGTGGACTTTATCAAGAGGGAATTTTGTAGAATATGTAAAATCATAACTGCCTCAAATTCATGCAAAGGTCTTTGAAGTCTTCTTGATTTATATTTAAACTTCTTTTGAAGAATGAAGATAGACTGCTACATTTAACTTACTGGATTCCTGCAGAGATGTCTGCTGGGTGGGAGATATAAGAACAAATTTGGATAAATCCATATTGGAAAACTCCTCTTTAAAATATTTAAACAAAAAATGAAAATACTCTGATGGGTGCATGTAGATTTCTAACTAAATTAATAGCAATATTTGTGGAGCACCTGGTATATCTCATGTATTTTGCTTCTATAACTAATATTTAGAGCAACCTGAAAGCAATTATTTCCCCCATTTTGCAGATGAAGACCCAGTCCCAAAGAAATTAAATAATATGTTCATCTGGTAAGTGAAAGCACCAGGATTTGAACTCAAGTCTGACTTCCCAGCCCATGCTTGATCTGCCATTTGAGCAACTTCTACCATATTACAATCCCACATTTGTAAACCTATATGGACATATAGATCCACATCATATGCATAAACTCTTTATATGGCATAGAGAAAATGAAAGTCCATATGACATCTGGTTTCTTTCTATCCTCATGTAGATATTATATTCCAGGGGATTCTGCCCCATCCAATCTGTAAAATAGTAGCATGCAATATATTTGTATTACTCCATATATCTTTTTTAAAATGGTTGTGCATATCCATCTCAAGGATGTGGCCCACCTGAGCCACCAGTTAAATCAACCTTTCATATGTTACGAATTAAAAAAATATGAAATATAAGAAAATATTTCAAAATAAACTGAATTCCCATATGAAAATAAATACGAAAGCGATTTTCACCAGAACAGCAAAAACATTTTTGCATCTTTAGTATGAAAAGAAAACCCTACACTTTGAAAAAGGGTCTAAAAGATAGTGGGTAATTTCTTTCAGTCACTTCTTTTAACTTTACTTTCCAAAAAGAAGAGAATGTAATAACATAGGTTATAAAATCTTACTTACTATTAGAGGTAAATAGCTTTTACTGAACAATTGATAACTGGGTGTGTTTATTTTTCTCATTTAATACCCACAAAGACCTGTTAATGTCATATTCTATTTTTACACTCTGTATTACAGCCCAGGAGATTGAGGCTTAGTGAATCTAAGTAAGTTATCCAAGATGAAACAATGTGTAAGTGGTAGAAGCAGGGTTGAAACCCAGTTCTCCCTGACACCCATTTCTGTGCCTTTAAATATTCGACTGTACCCTGGTCAGTGTCTGAGATGATCTGCAACAGTGTGTGTCCAAAATATTTGAGTACAATGTTTCATTTCCCTTTGGTTACAAGGAGCACATGCTAGGGAGACAGGCTCTGCATGGGGTAGATGAGTCTGTGGTTAAGATGGCTTGTGTTAGGACTGAATTCTGCCATGAGGTCCTGGGACCCTTGACCATATCATATGGATGGAAATGAGATCCCTGACAATTCAGCCCCTCGCAAATAGCACTCACTGTAGCTGCCGGTGTAGAAATCATACCTCGCCTTGTTCTGATAGCTCAGGTTCAACGTGACCAGCCTGCTTTCCCTCCGATAGAAACCACAGTCACATACAGTGACCGTAGCAGCACGAGCAGTACATTTGGGGAATTCATTTCCAGGATAAGATCTCTCTGATGGAGAAAATCACCTGGCAAACTGTAAAAATATGAACTCCAAGCCTCACCCATAGATTCATATTTATAGTGGGGCTGAGATTCTCAGAATCGGTTGGGTTAGAAATCAGTGCTTTAAAACCTTAGCTTTACATTAAAACTCCCAAAGAGGTGTTAATAGAGTAGAACACAGATTTTGCAGGGCTTCTTCAAAGATAAAACTGGAGTCTTCAAAGAAATGCTAAGCTTTCAGCGGCTACACCCCCACCTGCGGGAAACTTGACCTCCCTGTTCCCTGAAGGCTGGTTCCTTAGAAATGTCTAAGAAGCACCAGAGGTAATCAGAGCCTCTTGTCGTCCTTCCAGAGAAGCAGGTGGTCGGTGTGTCCTGGGATCTGCAGGCCAGGCATCTCGATTTTACTGATTCAGTGACTCCTACCTTTTTTAGCTCTAGCGACTGAGCTGGGCGGGTGTGTGGTGTGGTTGAGGTTGAGGGCGCCTGGGGACCGGGGCTCTGGCACGTTCCACATCCTTCCCTTATCTTCACTTTTAAAGTAGCTACATGTTCTTAGCACCAGTGAGCCCTGACGTCATTTGACCCCAAAGGATAGAACCTTGTCAGCATGGGAAGGAGTATTGCTCCTCCGCCATACTCAGCCACACCACAGCCAGGAAACAGGAATCTATTTGGAGCTCCTCATACGTATGTGGCATTTTGTGGCACAATTCCTAATTGCTAATTCATAATGTGATCTCATAGTTTGGACATGATGATCCTCATGAGAGAGAAGAGGAAAGAGCTCCTTGCCGCACGTGAATTAATGGGCAAAATCACTGACTGAAAATCTGTATTCTTGGCCCCAAATTCTGGTGGCCATTTTCCGCCAAGCCAACTAACTCCTTCCCGATAACTTCTCACTCCGGATCTTGTGGTTTCTCAAGCAAAGGGAAGAAGAGTTACTGCTTGAGGAGCCCTTGGTCTAGATTCACAGTGACAAGGGTAGTAGACTTTGTCTTGACCTCAAAACAGTTTTCATGTTTCCAGTTTGGAGCTGATCAGTGCGAGCTCCGTGTTCTGATGCTTACTTTCCTGATACTCTGAATACATTCATGTACCTCTCCTTGCCTAACCCTTGCTCAGATGCCAATTTCCCGGTCCCTGCCACATGTATGGTCCCTTACCCATATCGGCACAGAAGTGAGGAATATAATTAAGGGAGTAAAGTTGGAGAAAACATATAATTAAAAGAACTATTCAGATACAACAAGGTACGATGATGGTTTAAAATGCTTACTTTCAAAAGAAAATCACATTTCGTCATTTAAATTACATACACTGTTTGAAAAAATATTTAATTTTACCATTTTGATACACGATGAGTTCAGTTCTTTATGGTATGGCTTTGTCCATCTAGCCATTCAGGAATGGATTACAGAATGGAAAATCAGATTAAGATACTCTCAGCTTAACAGTAAGGGGAAATTTATTCCCTAAATTCTTAGAAAATGGGCCAGATTTACTTGTTTATAAAACGTGGTGTGATGTCAGTATTATTTCCTGCCTCAGACTATTTGTCTTGTTTCGTAGTCCCTCTAAAAGTCCCGGGGAGCAACTGAAAGTTTTAAAAAATCTATAAGTAGTCTCTTCTGTGCAAATTCCAGGGTGCGGTTAGTGTTCCAAAGCATCCAGTAGTAGCAGTAACCAGGCCAATTCATAAGAGCTTTTAATTAATCCTGAAAGCGGAGGCCAAATAGGAGTGAGAACGAAGCCAGATGATTCTCTGGAATGAACCCAAAAGGCGGGTAGCAGTCACAGCAGGTTCGTTGTCAGCACAGGAAAGGGACCACCTCTAAATGCAAGAAAGTGAGCCTTGTTTTTCTGCTGCCGCTAGGAATGAAGCAAGCCATGCCCTAAGGTATCAAAGGGTACATTCACTATTCTCCCTGGGGCAAAGACTCTGTGTGTGTGTGTGTGTGTGTGAGAGAGAGAGAGAGAGAGAGAGAGACAGAGACAGAGAGAGAGAGAGAGAGAGATATTCACTCCATGGGTTTAACTAGAAGTATGTTCCATTTATGACTTCTCCCTAGAACGTACAATATAAATAGAGGAGAAACCTATTGATGGCAATAAATAACAAACTGCTCTTAGCCATACAGTGTTATCTGTTGCATATGGATTTGTTGTGCTGCGTGCCTCCTTCTTTGCACCACTAACACTTTCCTTGTGGAATGCAAACTTCAGAAGCACATTTGGTGTAGCTGAGCCTCTGTGAGTTATTTATTTTTTTTTTTTTACAACAAATGGACCAAATTTGGCTGCAAGAATGCAGTGTTTTTCTGCTTATGTTCAATTCTTCAAGGGAAACAAGAAAAATATAAACAAAAATCTGTATCTCTATCTATCTATATATCTATATCTTCTATAAATTCCTGTCACAGGTATATTTTGTGGAAATCTTGCAAATAACTTCATTAATGATCTTTTTTTGTAAATCAGCGTGTTTGACCTTTTTGGCCATTCTCGCAAACGAGGGACAGGTTGCAGTCAGCTGGAAGTATATCAGACACACTTTGTCATTTTGGGGGAAGCACGAATTTGTCTTTTTCCCCAATCTGCCAATCTCTGAGAATGTAGTTTACAAGTTGTTTGGTGTGGTAACAAGTGCTTTTTTACAACTCCTGAGAGAAAGCTGTGAACAGCTACACCCTACAAATGAAGGGGTAAGAAAGTTGTTCTCTTTCTCTCCCCGTGATTTCTCGTTCTCTCTCCTTGCACACACAGGCTCTGGCATTTCCACTTTCCAGGATACAAGGGCGGGTGCATCTGCCCTAGATCTTGTGTCTGTTGATCCTTTAGTGGTCACATGACCCCACTGGGAGGTCTTCCCAGTACTCACCATCCACCACCTACAGTCGTGATGTTTCTGCTTGGTGCTTCCGTAGCACTAGGAGTTGATATCTGGCTCTCAAAGCATTCATCATGCTCTACTGTGGTCATGCCTTTTCTAGGTAGTAAAGTCTCTGATTTGGAAATATCTTCTTAGTCGTCTCCATTCCTAGCGTGCTGTGTGGCATAGAATAGGCCTTTCAAATTTAATCATTCAGAACGAATGGATGGACAAATGAAATAAAGTGGCCCCACCAAGAATATGGGAAAAACAATTGCCGAAAAGGGGCTAAGTAATGATAAGCATAGTTATGTTCATAAGTGACAGTCATTACAGAAGGCCAGTACTAAATGTGTTGCAGCAAGCAGTGACAGCAGTTTGATATCAGTAGAAAGAGATGACATTGTGAGTAATGAGGAAGCAATTTGAACACAACGTCTTGAGCTGTTGCACTTGGCGTTGGTGAGTCCTGTGGACAGATGAGAACAGAACACAACGGGCACAACACAATGGGCACATGGTTCGCTCTAATTACTACCTTTCTTTTAAAAATATGAACATGTGATGAGGTTGTCGTGTAGATTGTTTTTTAACAATAGCTGAAAAGGTTCTCATTTTACAGATAAGGAAACTGAGGCTAAGGTGGTCAAAGTGAATTGCCCAAGGTAATTAAGGTAGTTAATCACTGAACTGAGATGATAATCCTTGTGTTCCGATATATGGCTCAGTCAGTGCTCTCTACTATCAGGAATAATGATTAACTTAAAACCATAATACTCATAAGTACTGAGGTATTGTTTGGGCATAGTTATAAACAATATTAGCAACAAGTTGAGGACATATTTTCTTAGATCTCAAACCCCTATGTAATGTTATTTGTAAATACGATATTTTAAGATTTAAAAAATAAGGGCAGTTGGGTGGCTCAGTCAGTTAAGCTTCCAACTCTCGATTTGGGCTCAGGTCATGATCTCAGGGTCGTGAGATCAAGCCCTGAGTCAGGCTCCACACTCAGCTGGGAGCCTGCTTAAGGTTTTCTCTCTATCCCTCTGCCCCCTCCACCTTCCCTCTTTCTCTCAAAACAAAACAAAACAAGAAAAAAATATGTCAGGGAGATAATTAATGTCTTTTGAAAAATAATTAACTGCTCCAAGGGATTCCAGTATTCATTTTGTAACATGGAAACTACTAAAGCCAAAATTAAAAAAATGGAAAATCCATGCCAATTTTTAGATATCACACTTAAAAAAGTTGCATAAAACAACAGAATCCAATTATTGAAGAATTTCTTCTGTAGTTGCTTTATAAGCAAACAGATAAATAAACACACAAATAGATTTGCCATAGATTTAAATAATGGTGGAAAAACACATTCCTTCAGTTAGCCAAAAAATAATTATGATGGCACCTACTATGTATTAGTCAAGGTTCTTCAGAGAAACAGAACCAATAAGATATGTATATAGAAAGCAATGAGATTAATTTTATTTATTTATTTTTATTTTTTCAAGATTTTATTTATTTATTTTAGAGAGAGAGAGAATCTCCAGCAGACTTTGGACTGAGCACAGAGCCTGCTGTGGGGCTCCACCCCAGGACTCCAAAATCATGACCTGAGTCAAAACCAAGAGTGAGCTACTCAACCGAATGAGCCATCCAAGCACCCCAGTGGGATTCATTTTAAAGAATTGGCTCATGTGATTGTGGGGACTAACAAGACCAAAGTCTTCAGAGCAGGCCAGCAAGATGGAAATTTCAGAATGAGCTGTTGTCGCAGTCTTGAATCCAAAGGTAGTTTGGAGGCAGGATTCTTTTCAGAGGACTTTAGTATCTTTTCTGAATGCCTTCAATTGATTGGACGAGGGCCACTCACATTATGTAGAGTAATCTGCTTTACTCAAAATCTACTGATTTAAATGTTAGTCACATCTAAAAAAATACCTTCATAGCAACATTTACATGGTGCTTGACCAACCAACTGGGTACCATAATCTAGCTAAATTCACTCATAAATTTAACCATCACAGACTATGTGTCAGGGACTCTATGGAATTGGAGGCTACATGGGGGAATAGTCAAGTCTGGAAGACACCCAGTGAACAGCTGCCACTCAGACAGGAAATACACACTTCCCAAGTGCCCGAAATGTCAAGTGTGGGTAATTTGAGAAATCACAGCTGAGAAGTCTAAGCCAGCCTGAGGGACTTGGAGTGGCTCCCCTAAGAAAGTGACATTCAGGCTGGGGTCCCAAAAGCTAAAAGATGGGTTAACCAAGCAAAGATGGGAGGAGAGATTCCCAAGCAGAGGAAAAAGTCCTGAGGTAGAAGGAGCATACCCGCAGCTGGGAGAAGGCCACCATGGTTGGTTACCAGTACACTTAAAAGGGGAGAAGCCAGATCCTTCAGGATCTTATGGATGAGATTTGCCACAGACGGACCTCAGTTAAGACAGGTTATGAAAAATCCGTCTTAATGCTCTGTGGCTAATGGATCGGAAGGGCTAAGAGTGGCTGCAGGATGACTGGTTAGGGGACTAGATAGTGGTCCAGGTGGAGGTGGAGATGCTGAGAGCTGAATGAGCTCAAAAGATATTTTGGAGGATATTTAGGGACACGTGATGACTAGTTATGGAAGTTGAGGGAGAAGTAGGTATCATGGAGATTCCACAATCTCGAGCTTGCTCAGTACGTTGGATGAAG
Source organism: Potos flavus (assembly GCA_028534135.1). Classification (NCBI taxonomy): domain Eukaryota; kingdom Metazoa; phylum Chordata; class Mammalia; order Carnivora; family Procyonidae; genus Potos; species Potos flavus. The sequence continues at coordinate 7,828 of JAPYYM010001934.1, forward strand.
GTCTCATGGTGCTGCTTGTTATGAAGACATGTTGGTGAAGGAGTCCGTGTTCAGTAAGGAGTATAGAGTTGGAAACACTTGGGGTGTAGCCAGGTGGAGACATCTACCAGGTAGGTAGACACATACCTCTGAGACTCTAAAAGACACCTAGGATGAGAGAGAACTGAAACTATGGAAATGGATTTGTCTGCACAGGGAGAGAGTATCATGAAAAAAGAGAGGAGGCTAAGGACCAAGCTCAGAGTAACTCAGGCCTGAGGGCCAGTTACAGGAAGAGAAGATGGAAAAGGAGAATGACCTGAGAAACGGGGAGGAAACTAGCATCTTCCAAGTCAGCAACACTGCTTCTCTCTCTCCCTAACCACAACTGGGAAAGGTTTTCTGTTTTTAAGGACTTGCATGATTAGATTAGGCCCACCCAGATAAACCAGGATAATCACTCAAGACTTTTAGCCCTGTTCACATCTATAACCTTAATTCCATTTGCCATGTAGCATAACATATTTAAGTGTTCCAGAGATTAGGATGTGGCCGTCTTTAAGGGGACCATTATTCCGCCTAACACTGAAACAACTATGTGGAATGCTTCTCAGAAATCACAGAAGATAGAAACTGAAAATGTTCCAGTTGGACGGGGCATGTGGAAATAAACTAGAGCAAGTTCAGTGAGTTGGAGATCATGAAATGGGCTAAAAATTCAATCAGAGGGATTAGAAGTAGATAATTTTTTTCAAGAAATCCAGCCGTAAGTAAGGAATGCAGGTCTTGAAACCCACTTAAGCATGAGTGAATATTTATTAGGACTGGAAGAATCATTGTCTATATTTAGAGTTTGGCTGATGGAAGGAAGAATTCTACCCTCCCTAATTCCAGAGAGCCTCTTGTTCTATCATGAATATCTGAGGGGAGTGAACAAGGAAATAATTAACATTAACAAATAAAAATAGAGCCTAGAAGATCCTTGTTAACTGTGACAACGAAACTGAGATAAATAACAAATATACATTCTGAAATTCTTGATGTTTATTTCCACTTCCAAAAAGAGTAATCATCATGTGGTTTTAGATACATGAGTTCCAGGGCAATTAATCATCTAATAAATGTGTCTCTAATAAGCATTTGCTAATAGCTTGATGTTGGCAAAAATAATATGTTTCAAATCTGCTGCCTCTGAAGCCAAAAGATTTCAACATAATATCTGTACTGATGACGGTTGTGCTTAAAATGAGAATCAGTGTTAATATGAAAAAAAAATAAGTAGAATAAAAAAGGAAAAAATACTCTAATACGTATCAGCCAGTGAAAGCATGATCATAATAGTTAACGATTACTGAGTGATTGACTAATTCCCAGTGCTATGCTGGGAGTTGTACATTGGCTCGTTTAGTCATTAAGACACTCCTACAAGTAGGTAAAAGGGCTATGCCCATTTTAGAGATGTGGAAACTGAGGCAGCGCACACCAGGACTCGAGTTCCAGTCTAAGCAGTCTACAAATGTCAAGATACCAGCAGCAATCAGTAACACCTGACACTTACTGTCTGCTGAGTACCCTTGTTTTAAGTACCTTACAGACCTAAGTCATTACAGGTTTGCCAGAGTCCTGGGAGAGAGGCATTTCCCTGCCATCGCCTGAAGAAGAAACTGAGGCACAGATAGGGGAGGTCACACATGCGGTAAAGGCTAAGCTAGAATTCACATCCAGCAGACTGGCTCCGGAGTCCAATTTCCTACCCAAATAGCTGAAAGATGATGTTTTTTGAACTTTGTCATGGAGACTGTGCTTTCTTAAACATTGCTGGTGTTGTCTTCTTAAAGACTTAGAAATGAAAAAAAAAAATACTAATTTTGATGGGCTTCCCTCTCTGAAGTTCACCTTCACCTTCCTTAAGTTAAGAATTGGGTGATCTATAAAGTTTCTTTCAGCTGCATAATCCTGTGAACAAAACGCGGTCGGTATCATGCGTCTGAATTCCTTCTGTTCTTCTGACAAGTCTTTATTGTTGCGTTTTTACCTGTGTTTTGATCGTATGCTGCATTTATGATCGTAATGATTACTAATTATTTATAATGAGCATTTGTTGAGCATTACTATTATTATTGAACCTTTCTTGTAACATGCTGGGTGCTAGGCTGATTCCAGTCTAAGCAGTCTACAAATGTCAAGATACCAGGCTGAATATCCTGGTACTACTGTCCTATAGTACTATCCTATACTACCATCAAGTAGTAGACTGAGTGCATCCCTTGGTTCCCTTTACTTCGTCTTCACACAGGCTTTGCTCCTGAGTAGGGTTGCTCTCCCTAGCTGACAGATGAAGAAACTGAGCCTAGAGACATTTAGAACTTTGTTCCAGTCACACCACTCGTAATTGGCAGAGCTTGAGCTCAAACCCAGCAAACCTTCCTCTGAAACTCTTACCACTTTGCCCGAATGTGTGGGTTCCACATCAGAAACTCAGATCAGACCTCAGCAAAGATGGATATTTGGCCTACATATAAAAAGACGAAACAAGGAGAAATACATACTATGTCTGCCTAAAAGCATCTCTCTCTGACATAACCAGGCGGTAATTTCTACAGTGAGCCCTTTCCCCTGGAGTTTTGCATGTGGGATCAAAGGAGCAGCTTAACCTAGGACTAGAGGGAACAATTCTTTAAATACTAATTTCCTGAGCCAGTAGACAGATTATTTCCTTGCAGCTAACGGAATCCTGAAGGAACACACTTGAGGTGTCTGAGATGCAGGGGAGGCTTTTAGAGCTTTGTTTATGACTCAGACAGAACTGGGTGAGGTGTCACCAGACTTGGGGTGTGTGTGCGTCAACCCGTGAATGTGTGCGTGCGTGGTTGCCTCAAGCAGGTGAGGGATCTCAGAGAGTTAGGTGTCAGACTCTAGGGAAAGCATATTACATACAGGGAAGAAAGCAGCCAATTGAATATAAGAGGGTATTCAAGTAGAAATATGACCCAACACGTCTGCCTCAATTTGGCCAGAAGCTGAGGGACGGACACTGTCCTGAGGACGGTCCCCACTTAGGAAATGCCTAGAAACACTGAAGTAGTGGGAAATGAGTTGTAATAAAATCATGGATTTAGAAGGCTTGTGAATCATCCAGCCTCGACTTTGGCCACCGCACAAGCCATGTGAATCGCCTCAGATAACAGCTACTCGGGGCCCATTTCAAAGGTCAGCCCAGGATGAGATTCCACAGTCGCCATTCCAGTGATGACCTGTACTCGCTCCCAAGAAAGCCGTTACTTATCTAATGTACCTTGTACATTAGTTGAATCTCCACCTCGCCCTCCACAGCGACGAAACAGGGATATATCACCATCCACCTAAAAGACCCTCATGTTCCTGGAGCTGTCACTAAAGCACCCCATAATCTCTCTTTCTCCAATGCCATCCCTTTGGTTTCTTCAGTCTCATCTTATTTTGTCTGGTTTTGTTTCTCAGTTGCACATCTGCCAACACAGAAGAAGGCCAAGTGTCATTTATGAGACTCATAGTAGTTGTACCATATGGAAAATGACTGTCATCATTTCCTATTGCTTAGAAGTGGAGAAGTAAAATTTGTGCCCACAGTTAGGTTAAGCATTTTGTGAATAACAAGGAAGCCCCGAGTACATTAACCTTCCTTACAGGAAAATTCTTGCCTTTGCTTATCCGGGTCTTGGTCTTTAATGACAAAAACAATAATGGTGATAGTATTCTTAGAAAGCGCTACTGTGAGGATGAATCAGTTATCATTTGAGAATGTTTACTGTCATCAGTGCTATGAACACCATCCAGGAATCATGAATTTGACATCTGTGTCCATATGGGGCAACTATTAGTGAAGGGTGATAACGTTATTCATTTTAATCAACATCTACAAGTGTCGAAATTGGCTAACCTTTTTGTAATTTGTTCACAGAAATGTAACCTGGAATAGCTTAGCTATCCCAGATACGCACTGCTCTCCAGAGCTGGAGGAAGGCTACCAGTGCCCCCCAGGATTTAAATGCATGGACCTTGAAGACCTGGGACTTAGCAGGCAAGAGCTGGGCTACAGTGGCTTTAATGAGATAGGTCTGTCTTACCGCTAAAACACATTTTCAGTTTCTATTTTACAATGTTTATGAAATGGAAAGAATACTTGTGTGATTGATATTTTCTGTTAAGATTGGCTATATAGCATTTAAGAAACACAACGGCAGATTTTAAGATTGTAATATCGTCTGCCCCACAGTCTGTAGACTGCAGTCTGCTTGGATGGATATTCAGCAGGGTCTGTAGAGAGTGAAATATCCCTGATTTGAGACTGTTTTAATTCCTAATTAGAGCACTTAAAAATATTTCGTTGACCAAGGTTCAGGGCTTATTGACTCAAAGATAAGCAAGGCTTGGTTTCCTTCTGCATGTAACTGTACCCCAGTAGGCAAGGTAAGTCTTATGTCTCTGAGATAGTAGCCATTGGTGAGTGCATGAGAGCTGGAAAGTAATCCTGGAACAGAAGACAGCTAAGGAAATCTTAACGAATATCCATCCACTGTGTAATAGATGTGTGGGAAGGGCTTATACACAAATACGATGTGCTCACAAATGTATACATTTATCTGTGGCTTGTCCTATGAAGTCCTGAAATGTGCCTTTATTTTATTTTTAATTTATTTTTATTTTTTTATTTTTTTATTAACACATAATGTATTATTTGCCCCAGGGTACATGTCTATGAATCCTCAGGCTTACACATTTCCCAGCACTTACCATAGCACATACCCTGCCCAATGTCCATAACCCAGCCACCCTATCCCTACACGCCCCTACCCCCCAGCCACCCTCAGTTTGTTTCGTGAGTTTAGGAGTCTCTTATGGTTTGTCTCCTTCCTGATCCCATCTTGTTTCATTTCCCTCTCCCACCCCCCACAACCCCCCACCCTGCCTCTCGAATTCTTCATATCAGAGAGATCATATGATAATTGTCATTCTCTGATTGACTTACTTCGCTTAGCATAATACCCTCCAGTTCCATCCACGTCATTGCAAATGGCAAGATT
>JAPYYM010001935.1:0-12866 GCA_028534135.1 Potos flavus
CATCAAAGAGGCTCTAAGAAGTCTGGGTAGTAATTTATCTATCCTAAGTTATATACACTCTAGAAACTACTGAGATTACAAAGGCGGATTTATGAGTCATACGTGCACCTGCCTCAGAGACACTACCAACTCAGCGAGATAACTGGTTACAGCCTGTACAGCTTGTTTTCCAAAGGGGCAAGATTAATCACAGACCAGCATGCCTCAAGGCCCCTTGCACGAGCCCGTTCTCCAGCGCCCGCTTTCTGCCCAATCAGGCAGGGGTCACGAGTCCGGGCTCGGCAGGTCCCTTTAACAGCTAGCCTGCGGCTGTCCACGGTTATAAGTAACAGGAGGCAGGATTTCTTCATTTAACAAGGGGCGGTTCTTTGCTTCTCACCTGATTCAGCCCCGGCCCCTTCCCTTTGGGGTCCTCCTTCTCCAAATGAACGAAACCCAGAGCAGCCTGGGGATGTCGCAGCCACCGGCGCTGCCTTCTCCGTTCTGTCCCCTGGGAAGACTGAGGTTTAGCTGGTAAGCACTGCAGGCAAAGAGCAGGAAGTGTGGCCTTAGGGGAGGGAGGGACAAAGGGGAGTATCTTTCAGCCGCTGACTGCCTACTTCGAAGCTTTTGAAATCAACAACACAGGGGAAGTGGGTTTTTGTGACCTCCGGAAGCCAAGGTCATTGTGGGTAGATCGGAGCCAGCCAGAGCCGGCATCTCAGCCGGAAGAAAGCAAAATCAGACTCAGTTTTGCAGTTTATAATAGGCTTGCACGAACCTTTCTTTTCGACAGAGTAGATTACAGGCACAATAAGATGCTTTAAGTAAAACCGAGGCTGGGTGTGGAGCTCCCTTTGGAAGGCATCTAGCCCCTCAGCTCTAACTGCTGTCCAGAAACCGGCCTTAATTAATTAATTAATTAATTAGCGACCTAATTAATTCCTGGTGGGGGGGCGGTTTTTGTGGTTTAAAAAAAAATTTTTTTTTAAAGATTCTATTTATTCGACAGAGAGAGAGAATGAGATCACAAGTAGGCAGAGAGAAAGAGGGGGAAGCAGGCTCCCTGCCAAGCAGAGAGCCGGATGCGGGGCTCGATCCCAGAACCCCGAGACCATGACCTGAGCCGAAGGCAGAGGCTTTAACCCACTGAGCCACCCAGGCACCCCTAATTTTGTTTCGTTTTAAGTAGACTTCTCGTTCAAGGTGGGGCTTGAGCTCATGACCCTGAGATTAAGAGTGGAGGGCTCTACTGACTGAGCCAGCCTCCCGCCCTAATTAGTTCCTGTTAATTGCTCTATTAGGTTAATGTGGTCATGACGCCATCACTGATCTAGCCATTCTTTGGATGATTGACATTTCGCTGGTTAACCACTTTCTTTCCAACAGCAGGCAGTGACAGGATCAACTTTTTCTGCGCCTTTCCGGGAGCATATGAGAGACCCTGGGAATGCTGTTGCTGATTCAAAGCAATTCAGTGATTGAATCTTTTTTTTCTTTTTCTAGATGTAGCCAAATGACCCTCCAGAGTGGTTGTCTTTTCTCCAAAATCCACACACTACCAGTTTCTGAGTGTTCATTGCTTCACGTCTTCATTTACCCTTGGTTTTGTCCTATTTTCTTATTTTCATCGCTATTGCGGGCGAGAATGTTATCTCATGGTGGTTTTCATGGGCATTTCCATGATCACTAATGAGTCAGTCTTTTCTGGGGCACCCGGCTGGTTCAGTCAGAGGAACATGTGACTTGGTCTCAGGGTCGTGAGTTCGAGCCCCATGTTGGGTGTAGAGATTACAAACATAAATAAACTTAAAAAATTTTTTTTGTGTGGACGCTTGTGTTTTTTCTTTTTTAAGATTTTATTTATTTATTTGAGAGGCAGAGAGATAGCGGGCAAGAGAGAGAGAGCACGAGCAGGGAGAGGGAGAAGCAGGCTCCCTGTGAGCAGGGAGCCCGACGTGGGGCTCAATCCCAGGACCCTGGGACCGTGACCTGAGCCAAAGCAGATGCTTAACTGACTGAGCCACTTGTATTTTTTCTTAATTGGGCTTTTGCAAAACTGAGCCTTGGGTGCAAACAAAATGAATGAGGGTTCCATATGAGAATTCCGAAGATACATGTCGCAGAATTCCCCGAGACGAATTTTGGGCGTCATCCAGGGAGCGCACGTAAGGACTGGCCATCCGGCACTCCGAGCCTGCCCCGGGACATCATTGGTGAGCGTGGGGTGTCCGAGACACATAAAAAGGTTGGAGACAGGCCTGGAGGTCACAGCCCAGGGACGCCTCCTCCAGGGGCAGCACATACTTGCTCACAAGTCCCTAGAAAACAGTTTGCACCCTTGAGTATGGTCTAGTGACCTAAGATATTCATTCAGCGCTAGTCCAGCGGAGGGGGAGGTCGGGGGCCTGGCGAGGGTCTCTCTCTCTCTCTCATTGTTCCTCGTAATATCTATGCTGGCTTCTCCCTCATTTCCAGGTCAGTGGCTACCATTGGAACCCACTGCCTCTGGTTAGTCAACCTCAGGACTTTCGAGAATATTCCCCAAGCAGCTGCCCAAACTCCCTTTGTTTTGGGGACATTCCCTGTCTTCTCCGGCCTGACGTGGATTCCTGATTCCACTTTGGAGGAAAAACAAATGCACACGATTCTGCGTCTGCTCATCTGTCTGGGCTGACCGGTTTTAGGACCGGGAACCTTCTTTTTCTGCCCTTTGGCCGCACTCTGCGTCTTCTGCCTCCTCCCCATCCCTCTTCCTGTTTCTGCACCATTTTGGCTGCCTACGGCCTTCGGGACACCGTTCACCACTGATTTCCCCACCGGCGTCTCAGGTAAAAATCGACACTGGGAAACAAACTGATTGGCTTCTAAAAAAGAATCCAGGTGGAATAGAATCTGGTATTTTAACTAATTTAAATGTGTGGGTTTAATTAAAATAAACATGGCTTGAAAGTTTTCAACATTAAATGTGAAACGTTTATTCTCCCAAGATTTACTGAAGGTCATATAAGCTCATGATCTCTGTTGCAGTTTTTGGGTTTTTGTTTTTTTTTTTTTAAGATTTTATTTATTTATTTATTTGTCAGAGAGAAAGAGAGCATGAGCAGGGAGAGCAGCAGGGAGAGAGAGAAGCAGGCTCCCTGCTGAGCAAGGAGCCGGATGGGGGACTCCACCCCAGGACCCTGGGATCATGACCTGAGCCAAAGGCGGTCCCTTAAGCAACTGAGCCACTCAGGCGTCCTGAAATGACTGGGTTTTAAAGGTAGACCGGTAGAAGATTGAAATTCTGCTTTCTCTCTGTTCAAAAAACAAAGTTTTCCTAAATTGTTGGTCTACTCTTGATGAGAAAATGTAAACAAAGTTGTTTCCTCTTTTCTTTATGTGCCCAGGAATACCAGTTTTTCTATTTTGTCTTTTCAGGTCTTTGATTACTTAGTTAAAACTTCTCTATTAAAGGAGCTAATTTCACTAATAAGTATATGACCCTACATATTTGCCTTTGGAAACATTGTCGTTTGGTCAAATAAATAGTTAAGTTTTGGGTTTTGTAATTATCTGTAATCCTACTTAGGCATGTGCTTTATAACTTTCTGAGGTTTTTAACAAACTTCCCCAAGATTTAAATTATAAATGAAGTCTTTTTGACCAATTAGACTTGTTAATTTGGTATCTTGTTACCTGGAAAGCACAAGCAAACAAATAATGATAAGCCTTAGGTTATGTTGTCTGGATATATCTAACTATTCTAGAGATGATATAAAATTCCTAAAATTTTAGTATGTTTTGGTAATAAGGTCATCACTTAACATTGTAATTATTAAAATGTTATGTGTCCAGGGCGCCTGGGTGGCTCAGTTGGTTAAGTGTCTGCTTTCAGCTCAGGTCATGATCCTAGGGTCCTGGGATCGAGCCCCGGGTCTGGCTCCCTGCTCAGTGGGGAGTCTGCTTCTCTCTCTCTCCCTCTGCCTACTGCTCCCCCTGCTTGTGCTCTCTTTCTCTGTGTCAAATAAATAACTAAAATCGTAAAAAAAAAAAAACCCACCAAGAAATAAATCCAAACAGGAATTAGTAACACGGGACTAAATGAACTAAGAAAATGATTATAGTTTTGTGACTCTTGATTGAAACATTGCCGGTTCGCTAATGTTCAGTCTTTTTTTTTTTTTAATTTTATTTATTTATTTGACACAGAGAGAGAGAGAGATCACAAGTAGGCAGAGAGGCAGGAAGAGAGAGGGGGAAGCAGGCTCCCTGATGAGCAGAGAGCCCGATGCAGGGCTTGATCCCAGGACCCCGAGATCATGACCTGAGCCGAAGGCAGAGGCTTTAACCCGCTGAGCCACCCAGGCGCCCCTGTCTTTCTACTTTAAATTGAAAGCTAAAAATGATGATGCTTAGTGAAGAAGTCTTGAAGAAAGCTGAGATAGCCCAAAACTGGGCCTCCTGCTCCAGTTATCTAAGTTGTGAATGCAATGGAAGGTTCTCGAAGGAAATGAAAAGTGCTATTCCATGAACACATGGATGACAAACAAGCGAAACACCCTTATTGCTGATGTGGAAAAAGCTTAATGATCTGGATGGAGATCAAAGCAGCCCAACATTCCCCTGAGCCAAAGCCTCATCCAGAACAAGACCTGGCCCTCCTCAATTCTCTGAAGGCTGAGGGAGGTGTGGGGGCTGCAGAGGACAAGTCTGAAGCTGGCAGAGGTCGATTCATGAGGTTTAAGGAACAAAGTCATCTCCATAACGTAAAAGTTGCAGGGTGGTGTGGGCAAAATGAAGCTCTTCTTCCTTCCCATTCTCTGTGTTTTTTTTCCTCCAGTTTTTTGTCCCGCCGTGTTGCTGCAAATTCTTCTGTGGATTCTAGATGTTTCGCAGAGCTGGTTTTGCTTGTGGGTAGCTGTGTATTTGTTGATCTTCATCAGGGGGATGGAGGCCGGGGTCTCGTCCCCCTTGGTGATAGCAGTTCTCTGATCTGGGAGCTCTTTCTTTATCTCTTGTATTTTCACACAGAGAGTTTCATATAAAATCAAATCAAATATGTTTTCGACTTCATAATCTTTTCTGGGTCTCTCTCTCAAGTGCCCGCGTCACTGGAAACAATTCCACTGATGAATTTTTTTGAATGGACCATAAGCGATTTTGGTTATCGTGTGGAGATACAACGGCTAACATTTATCTGCAAGTTCTTCCAACTTATCTGAATACAATTTTCTTTTCTTTTCTCAGGGTTAAGAGAGCTGTAGCAGGGAGATAAACACAGTGGCCGATAAATGGGAAAGGATACCTTTTAGGAAGAGATCCAGATGTCCTCTGACAGATCCAGGAGATGCTCTCTGACATGGAGAGAGTATGTATACTCCCCTTTGAGGGCTCTTGATGGCTTTGATTCCTCTGTGTCTCATTAATGGTCCAGGAAATTCTAAGTACCGTGGCCTTTATTATTATTATTTTTTCCTTTAAATAAAGGCTCTGCTACGGTTTTACTTATTCCCTCGTCTCATCATTCCAGAAGGAAAAAACCTTCCCGGGCACCCAGATGTATTACTTAGACTTTTCCTGTCCATCGTGGGGTAATATAACCTTGACTCTGACCACAGCAACTTCATACCTGAGCACAAGCAAGTCTATGGATGTTCCTCTGACTCTTTCCCTGACGCCATGGCCATGCTTTTGACCACCCCATGGCACGAGGCTAGCCCACTAAGCTCCATCCGTGAGTGATTCTGCTCGTCCTCGTCAGCGTGCTTTCAGAGACTCACGTCTCATCTGTGAGCAACGAGTGCACGTTTTTGCACAGTCTTAGAACTTGCAATCAATGAATTGGACCAAAGATTCAGCTGCTATGGCAAATGTAGAATCCCCACATGGCAGGGAATAAGGAGGATCACTGAAGTGAGTTAATTTCTCCGGGAATGTCATGTTTTCTAGTCTGGGTACTAAGTAATATTGTCCTTCTATGATTAATCTTACAGGAGTGTAAGTTCTAAGAAACGGCGATGCCAGCCTGTGGGTTCTTGTCTCTTTGGTCTCCGTAGTCACCATAAACTCGCACTGAATAAAGAGATGTTGCTTTGGGAGAAGTAGAATTCACCCAGTGTTGTGCAACTTTATAGAGGTTCCCTCCAGTTTAGGACCGGTGAAGGGTAGTACAAGAGTCAGGAACTTCTTACCCCCCTACGTTACTAGTACGCGATATCGCTATGCAAGTTATGTACGAGTCTGCAGCGAACTTTAGCAGGCTTTACATATACATGCGATGGACATGCAGGGTTGAGAGTCAGATGAGGCATGCCTCCCGGGATGACATCAGTGTCTACTGAGTGGGAACAGAGAAAGAGTTAACACTGCGAGATAAGTGGATCCCAGGGCGGACAGCAGAGAATGCCTCTCTGAAGCTGGTGCGTCCGATTTGTGTTATTTTCCCTACATCACAGTGAGGACACCGTCCCACCATCAAGTTCCTTGCACATCATCAAATGACAACTCCCTTGTGTCTTCCCAGGCTGTGTTGGGGATGCTGCTTTGGAAGCACAGAGGAACCGTCCCCAGATCCCAACTACCTGTCAAGAAATGTGTGGACATTCAGACACCCTTCTCAGGCCCAACCTCGTCCATCACGTTATAGGTAAGGGACACTGTATTCAGTGGGGAAAAGTGAAAAATTTTGGATCTTGTCCTTCTGTCTCATAGAGATTCATGAAAAGCAAAGACATTTAGATTATTTGCGTAAAAATCAGCGTATTTCTTCTTTTTCATCGTTATAACTTTTTTTTTTATAACTTTTTATTTTGAGATGGTTTAGGACTCATGGGAAGTATCAAAAACAGTAAACAAGGAGCAAAAACCTACACTCAACCCAGCTTCCCCTAATGATAATATCTTTTATAACAATAGTCACTGTCAAAGTCAGGAAATTGACATTGACCCAGTACTATTCACTCACATACAGAGTTTGGCTCAAGGTAATATTTGACAGGCTGGAAAATATTGCTGACGAACACAAGAATTCCTCAGTTGCTTCCTCCATCCCCCACTTCTCAAAGAACCACTTTATTTGGTCAAACCAATGCCAGATACTCCAGTTCCAGTCTCTCGTAAACTGGACCACTGCAGATGATTAAGGTCAGGGCTATCAATAGAATTCTTGCCATGAGAGACATATTTCATATCCAGGGTGTCTAATAAGGAAACCATTGGCCATTTGTGGTGTTGGGGCACTTGAACTAGTGACAACCTGATTTTCAAATTTAATTACTTAAAATTTAAAGTTCACTTTTTATTTTTATTTTTTATTTTATTTTATTTTAAAGATTTTATTTATTTATTTGACAGAGAGAGAGAGATCACAAGTAGGCAGAGAGGCAGGCAGAGAGAGAGGGGGAAGCAGGCTCCCTGCTGAGCAGAGAGCCCGATGCGGGGCTGGATCCCAGGACCCTGAGATCATGACCCGAGCCGAAGGCAGAGGCTTTAACCCACTGAGACACCCAGGCACCCCCGTTTTTTATTTTTTAAAAATATTTTATTCATAAAATATTTTTATATTTTAAAATATGAAATTTTAAAATTTAAAAATTTTATATTTAAAATATTTTAAAATATGAATAAAAATATTTTATTCATTTATTTGTGAGAGACACACACACAAGCAGGGGGAGTGGCAGGCAGAGGGAGAAGCGGGCTCCCCACAGAGCAAGGAGCCCGATGGGGGACTCAATCCCAGGGCGCTGGGATCATGACCAGAGCCAAACGTAGATGTTTAGCCAACTGATCCACCCAGGCGTCCCAAAATTTAAGTTCAGATTGGTACACATGAGGGGTACCTGGGTGGTTCAGTGGGTTAAAGCCTCTGCCTTCAGCTCAGGTCATGATCTCAGGGTCCTGGGATCGAGCCCCGCATTGGGCTCTCTGCTCGGCGGGGAGCCTGCTTCCCCCTCTCCCTCTGCCTGCCTCTCTGCCTACTTGTGATCTCTGTCTCTCTCTCTCTGTCAAGTAAATAAATAAAATCTTTAAAAAAAAATTGGTACACATGACTACTGGCTATCATATTACACAGTGCGGGTGTTGGCCCAAAGGAAACCCCCTTGCTCCTAACCCCAATCCTGATCCCAGCCAGCCAAGAGAGACCAGAGCCCAAATCTTAAGTGTGAAGAAGAAAGCACCTACTATAGGGCTTTCCAGTTCCATATCTGGATGGGGATCCCCAGTGGAAGAAGGAAACAAGCCTGATATCCATCGTTTCCTTCCCTTTTAGCATCGTCCTGCGTCCCTCACCACGTGGAGGCAGGAAGCAGAAAAGGAGCATTAGTATGACGTGAGTCCTTACAGCACATACATAATGTCACCAATGTCCTGGAATTTCGATCACGAGAGGGTCCCATTCTCCGGGAACCGATGAAGGGTGAAGGAAGGTAGACGATAAGCTAGGAATCTGCTCTTCTCCCAAAAATTCTCAACAAGGTCACTTAGGTCAACAGCCTATTATGAAATAAAACCTTATAGCAAGTTCTAGGTGTTGAGAATTGACTGCGTTCTGCTTCCCCAGGATGGAGAGAGCAACGTGCAGCGGGACATGGAGACGCAGCTAAACCCATTATAATGAGGGTGAGAGGGAGTCATGGGGGCTCGAGAGATTTCCCTAAAGACAAAGCATGGGGTCCGGGGCTTTTAAATAACATAAAGTTAATTTTAATTTTAATTTTAATTAACATAAAATTAACATAAAGTGATGCTGCGGAGATTGTTAGGCTGCTATGCCGCATTCATGACACACTATCCCTTCTGTTTTCCAGTGAATATTATGATGACCCTCTGCACGGTGGTTTTGAGCCATGGGATGAGGACTTCCAGCTTTCTCTTTCCTCAGATTGTGAAGACATAATAATAGGAGAACGAACACCACGCATCCGTGCTGCCAGACCTCCGTCCTGGGAGAAAGCTGTTTCCAAGTAAGGGGAACGATTGCCCGGGGAACGCTCGTGGTGATATCGGATTCCGTTCCTCGGTATCACAGAGGCACATGAGAATGAAGGGATTTGGGTCATTTATACAGGAATCAGGGGGAGAAGGAATGAGCTTATCCAGTCTTAGCCACAAACCCAGAAATTTCTTTTCTTCTTTTTAATACAGATTTTATTTATTTATTTGATAGAGAGAGAGAGAGAGATCACAAGTAGGCAGAGAGGCAGGCAGAGAGAGAGGGGGAAGCAGGCTCCCCGCTGAGCAGAGAGCCCGATGCGGGGCTCGATCCCAGGACCCCGAGATCATGACCTGAGCCGAAGGCAGAGGCTTTAAACCCACTGAGCCACCCAGGCGGCCCAAACCCAGAAATTTCTGAATGAGGCCAATCACTTCTTCCTTGAGGAGGGCGTCTTGAGAAGCCGTGCACGAAAAGGCAGCAGCTGATGCACAGATCACTGTGTCATGGGCTGGGCTGGGAATCAACGCAAGTAACCAAGTCAGTGCCTGGGAAACTGCTGATGAGGATGAAGGACGGGGCGGGGCCCCTGAGTTGGTGTGCTGGGAAATGTCCAGGGGAAGGGGAAGAGCCTTTATTTGTAGCGTTTGCCAATTTCCATGGGTTGACTATTTCCGTCATGGCGGATTTCCAACTGCCAACATGCTGTCCCTGAACAGGACGTTGGAAACAGGTGTGCAGTAGCCCACCCCTACACAGTGTTTTCACCACACAGACACCATAGACGTAAATAACTTCAGGAGAGCAGAGTGTAAAGGCGCCTGGCTGACTCCATCAGCGGAGCACGCAACTCGTGATCTTGGGACCCTGAGTTCGAGCCCGACTTGGGTGTAGAGATTAGAAAAAAATAAATAACCAAACTTAAAAACCAAAGAGCACAGAGTACAGTAAGATGTAGTAAAATAATTAGAAAGTCCTTAGTTTTCAGCATTTATTACCTTTGTTTGTAATATAGATCTATTTAAATGAAAATTTTATCTAATTTAATATTTAATGATAGCCGTGTTTAACAACCTACCCACACGAGTCCTGGAAAATTTAACGATCGGATCCCACCATCTGGGATGAGCTGGCCTCCGCTCACCAGTGGCTGCCTCCCACCTCCTAAATCCCAGCCTCAGCCCCCCCACTGGATCCCAGCGTGCACAAGCGCTATAAGAGAACAGAAGACGGTGTATTTACTCTCAGCGCTTTGCACGGGGCTGACATAACCCATGGCTGATTTTGTAGCCCCAGACATAGCACCAAGACTTAGGAGGGCAACTCAGGGTTCTCTCCCATGGCTGGCCCAAAACTCTTTTGAGAAAAGAGCTAAGATTCTTTTTAACTCCTCTTCTCCAAATACTTGTTCTTTTTAACCTTAGTCTATCTACCAATTTATCTGGGAATGCCTTTCATGTTGAAGTGAATAGAGATATCGAGGAGTATATGAGGAATCCAGGGATCAAGGACGACATGTATAGAGCAAGAAATCAGGAGAATCTAAGAAATCATCGGTGAAACTAGATGACATTTCATGGTCCCGCCTCTAGTCCCCTGATTCAATTGGTCTGGGCTGTGACCCGTGTATTGGGGCATTTTTAAGCCTTCCCAGGTGCAGTCGAGTTTGGGGACCACTGCTCTGGGGAATATATTCCTCCCATGAGTCAATTCCTAATTCAGTGTTTTTATCCCAATAGTCGTAGGATACCTATCAGAGCCATTTCTTTCTTTTCTTTTCTTTTCTTTTCTTTTCTTTTCTTTTCTTTTCTTTTCTTTTCTTTTCCTTCCTTCCTTCCTTCCTTCCTTCCTTCCTTCCTTCCTTCCTTCCTTCCTTCCTTCCTTCCTTCCTTCCTTCTTTCTTTCTTTCTTTCTTTCTTTCTTTCTTTCTTTCTTTCTTTCTTTCTTTCTTTCTTTCTTTCTTTCTTTCTTTCTACCAAATGACCCCAAATGTTTATTATTAAATTCGATTTCATGCATAAGCATGATGGCCTTCCCTGTTTATTAGACTTAGGAAGGTTGGAAAAAAAAACAAAACAAAACAGGCAGCCTCATCCAGAACGGTCCTTTTTTTTTTTTTTTTTTTAAGATTTTTATTTATTTATTTGAGAGAGAGTGAGAACGAGAGAGATCGCAGCGGGAGAGGAAGAAGCAGACTCCCCGCCGAGCAGGGAGCCCGATGCGGGACTCGATCCCAGGACCCTGAGATCACGACCCGAGCCGAAGGCAGCCGCTTAACCGACTGAGCCACCCAGGCGCCCCCAGAACAGTTCAAATGCCAAGGGTGAGGGGAGTTTACAGTTTTAATGGAGGATAAATACATATTTTTTTAAAAGG
Source organism: Potos flavus (assembly GCA_028534135.1). Lineage (NCBI taxonomy): Eukaryota > Metazoa > Chordata > Mammalia > Carnivora > Procyonidae > Potos > Potos flavus. Next base: position 11,273 of record JAPYYM010001935.1, read on the forward strand.
CCTGTCTCTCTCTGGCCATATCAACTCTCAGTTCTGATCATTAAATATAGACGAATTTTCTAAAAATCAGTTCTTTGCTTCTCGAAGGTCTTCAATGCTGTCATTATCTACCTCTGGCCATTTTTTCCTTCTCTTCTTCTTCCTCCTCCTCCTCCTCCTTCTATTTAAAGATTTTTATTTTGTTGAAAAAAAGAGATTTTTATTTAGTTGAGAGAGAGAGCACAGAGGGAGAGTGAGAGGGAGAAGCAGGCTCCTCGGTGAGCAGGGAGCCCAATGGGGGCTCGATCCCAGGACCCAGAGTTCATGACCTGAGCCGAAGGCAGAGGCTTGACTGACTGAGCCACCCAGGCACCACTCTCTTTGCTTCTTTAAGATCAGTTTTGAGGGGCGCCTGGGTGGCTCAGTGGGTTAAAGCCTCTGCCTTCAGCTCAGGTCATGATCTCAGGGTCCTGGGATCGAGCCCCGCATCGGGCTCTCTGCTCAGCAGGGAGCCTGCTTCCCCCTCTCTCTCTGCCTGCCGCTCTGCCTACTTGTGATCTCTCTCTGTCAAATAAATAAATAAAATCTAAAAAAAAAAATCAGTTTTGAAGGTCACAAGGCTATTGGGACTCCTGTTACCACTTCTTTTTCCGCTCCGGGAATATTGGCGATCCTAAACTTTTTTTTTATTTTTTATTTTTATTATTTTTTTCAATCCTAAACTTTTGTGATACCTTCTTCTTTGTTTGCTTTTATTTGACCCCTTTCACATCTCTTCTGCTTTTTCTTCTCTTCCTCTTTCCCCGCTGTGTCTTGACCCTCACGAAGTCCAGCTTCTTGTTTCTGTGAATTTTTTGCAGTAAGTGTTGCAAACTTGTTTAGAACGTTTTTCTCTAACCACTGTGTGCATTTAGCAACTTTGAGCAAATATACTCACACTAAGCTGTTGGTAATGAACAGACTCCACGGTAAAGGACTCGGCGTGGGTAGCGTGCATCTCACTTGCCCTCAGAGACTGCCCCTCAGGTCTCCTTTGCCATCGTGCCCACCGCATTCAGAAATGCCAGCAGTCATCTCCCAAACCCAGATGGGAACCGAGCTCCCTGTTGGAACTGCTCCTTGCACGACCGCCAGCTGAAGCGACACAGGCCCGGTCAGGGCCACGTAAACAAAAGAAGTGAGGCGTGACCACTTTGGACACCGGTGTCATAGGAGAAGACGTAGAGTGGTCAAGCCACATTTGCTCTGAGAGATCCCCTTGGTTCTACTCTTCATATATCTGGGTAAGAAGCTTCTCTTTGGGGGCGCCTGGGTGGCTCAGTGGGTTAAAGCCTCTGCCTTCGGCTCGGGTCATGATCTCAGGGTCCTGGTATCGAGCCCCACATCGGGGGCTCAGCAGGGAGCCTGCTTCCTCCTCTCTCTCTGCCTGCCTCTCTGCCTACCTGTGATCTCTCTCTGTCAAATAAATAAATAAAATCTTAAAAAAAAAAAGAAATCTCTCTTTGTCCAAGTCCTCTCTCATCATTTTTTTTTTTTTAAAGATTTTATTTATTTATTTGACAGAGAGAGAGAGATCACAAGTAGGCAGTGAGGCAGGTGGGTGGAAGGGGAAGCA
>JAPYYM010001936.1:0-12864 GCA_028534135.1 Potos flavus
GTTCTCTGCTTCCCCCAACATCCAAGATGGGGGTTTCTCTGGTATACAAGCCACAGACAACTTCTTTCAGTCCCAAGAAAGAAGAATCGCAGAAGCAGAAAGAAGAAAGGAGAAAAAGAAGAGAAAGAGAAGTCTGGGACAAATCCTCTCCGACCAGCAAGCTGAGCCCAGCTGGTTTTAAGCTATGTTCACGATGTATCTCAGGAAAGGAAAAATGAAGCCTCCTCTGGAAGTCTCAAGAAATGGCAACAGCACAGCCGGCCCCAGCTGCTGCCCTGGAAGCCTCCTTTCTTCAGAAGGCTGCTGCCCAAGGTCCGGCCCGGGCTCGGACAGAGACATCCGCAGTCAGGGGCCTTCTCCCATCTTGGGCCCCTTCGAGCTGCCAGGACTGCCTGGGGGAACACTGGCTAAGGGCCAGGAAGTGTGACACTTCTGCAGAAAGGAGGTGGGGAGGAAGCCCCCGGTAATCTTCAGCACATCACACGTGCAGACATGAGGGTGACATCGGGGCACATGTGCGTGCTTGCCCATGTATGGCTGGGAAAACCCATCCCTAAACAGATGACCCCTGAAAGGCCACATGCCTTCTAGAGAGGGACAGGACGGGGTCCCACCCAAGATCCAAGGAGAGGCCACACTCCCTTCCCGGCAATTGCCACCATCTGCCCAACTCCAGCTGTGGGCCAAGGCCTATCCCACATGGCACTCTGACACCTGACCCCCAACCCTCTACCCCTTCCCACAGAGACGCGCGGGCAGGTGACACTCAGCACCTGCCGTCATTTCACAGACTGGGGCCTGCCGAGGGCACGCAGGTAGCAAGCAGGGACGCCTAATCCTCTGGCCCTTCCACTGGGTATAAATGGAATTTCTGAGAACAAATCTGCCTTTTCCAGACCACCACCTTTCGAGGTTTTGATGGCCATTACCACGTCCTCCCAGAGTCTCCAGGAGTCCCTTCCACCAGCTCCTTCTGATCAGACCTCCAGCCCAGGAAGCAGGTGTGTGCTCGAACACTGCGGTCAGACCCCCCACCACGTTCTCCCCAAACCCGCTCCTCCCTGTGCCTTCCCGCTCACCAGTCACGCGCCAGCCAGCTCCTGCCCATCCCAGTCCAGGGCTGGAAGCCACAGCCTACTCTGCCTCTCCTTTAAAGCCCACAAGCCCATGCTGTCACCTGCCAGGGTCACAGCGCTCTCCGTATGCACCTCTGCACACACTCACTCTTTCCCGCTTCTTTCTGCCCGCCAGACAGACGGCAGGGCCCACGGCCGAGCTCCTGCCGCACGCCCCTCGGCCTGCGCAGGAAGCCCGCGGACCACATGCCTGGTGCGGAGTGTTTGGTGAGCACGTCTTCAGCACACTTCCCCGCCCTGAGCACCCCTGATCACTCACTAGGCTTGCTGTTCTAAAGACCGTATTAGTGTCTGGGGTTCCCGAGAAGAGAGGTCAAGAACCACCCCCTCGCCGTTTCGTCTGAATGGCAGCGTGTGCTTAGAGGACTCGTGTCCTGAAGGGGACGTGGGGTGACTTTCCACGGCCTGATCAGCCCCCGGGAATGAGAGGCCCAGGGAGCACGGAGAGCAGGAGCGAGGCAGAGAGGCGGCTCCGTCCGGTCCGAGGCTGGCAGTGCCCTCCCCACAGCAGGGTTCCCAAGGTGGTTCCTCACTGGCACATAAGGGGCTGCAACCCCTTCACGGAAGGCCCCTTCCCCTCACACCCCTTATGACACCTGGCTGTCCTGAGGTCCACTCTGAGGGCCCCTCCTGCAGTGAGCCTTCCCAGAGGCATCCCCCCGTCCTCCCCACTGCGTCCCCGGCCACGGCCACGGCCACCTCTCCTTTCGGGCAGTCGGCTTCCCGGCAGCCCACGTGTGAGTCGCCGCTGCGTTCCCGTGTCCCTGGCCCAGGGCTGGGCCCGGAGGGACTCGGGGGAGCAGGGGCAGGGGGGTGGCTGCTCCCACAGAACAGCCCTGAGCAGGGGGGCTCAGCCTGGGGCTGGGGCGCGCACCTAACCCCCTGAGGCTTTGGTGAGCTGACAAGAGCCGTGGGTTTTTGGAAGGAATCTGGGAAATCACCTCTAGGAACTGGGGAGATTTCAGCAGGGAGGAGGGGTATTTTGGTTCTTAAAATTTTTTTTAGCACATTAGTAAAAACTTACTAAATTTTGTTGAGCTAAAATTCACACACTATAAAATTCATTATTTTAGAGTGAACCTTTCAGCGGCATCTAGTGCGTTCACAATGTTGAGTGACCACCACCGTTCCCCAGTCCCACAGCTTGTCCCCCGATCCGGAGCAGCACCTCGCCACTCAGCACTCGCCCTCTGTACCCCTGGGAGCGTGTGTTTCTCTCTCCTTCTAATTGATGGTCAAGTCTTTGAAAAAGAAAGATCTAGAAAGAGAAGACTAGTTTTCTGTACCGTGGTGGCCCGGTGGCGTTTCGGCCTCCTGGGTTACGACGGGAGAGGGGATTGACCCTTGGGACCTGGAGGGCTGTAAACAAAAATCGAGGAGAAAAAGACCCAGAAAAGGGACTTGTAAAACCTGGATACTAACAATAGCATTTTTATGTGTTTATATATATATGTGTGTGTGTGTGTATAATAAAAATACACCTTTACTTCATACATGTTTACAAAACAGGTAATAAATACATATTTTTACATTATATATATATATGTATGTATGTATACACGCACACACACAGCATTTCCATAAAGCCCCCTCTTAGCTTCTAAGATGAGAGAAGTGAGTAGAAGACACAGCCACACCCCATAGAATTTCTGAGCTGCCGGAAGGGGCTTTCATTCAGAGGCGCCTCCTGTTCACCTACGGCCCCTTCCCGCACCACCTCATTTCCCAGGTGAAATCCTCACTCCCAGACCTGGAGAATGGTGGGGATTTGTTGGGGTCAAGGGCCAGTCCCCCACATGAACAATGAAGATGTTTGGTGAAGGCATGCCTTCTGGTCCCTGCTGGGTGGGCTCAAAAGCAATTTCTAAACAGAACAAGTTCTTGAGGAGGCTGAAGGCAGAAGACCAGAAGCGACATCCTCAGGCACATCAAAGGTAGCCCTTTTGGAGAGGAGAGGGAGGACGCACCCCCGAGACTGTGTGGGAGAGGCAGCGGTGGCCTTCAGGGTGCCCTTGCTCAGGGCTTGGCAGCAGAGGAGATGGTGGGGAGGACCACTTGGACCCAGCCTGACCCTCAAGGGGAGCTGCCTGGTGATAGGAAAGAGACGGGAACTTTGGGATAAATTTCCACTTTATCTTAAAGTTCACGACAGAAAGATGAGCACAAATCCTTCTCATATTCTCTTAGAAAACAGACTTTAATAGTCTTGGGCGAAAAGAAGACGAGTCAATAGGGTCCTGTGGGCTGAAAGCTCCCAGTGGGGCTGGTGAGAGGAACAGGATGCCCTCACCCACGCAGGGAGCCCCTTAAAAGGGGAGCCAAAGTCTGCTAAACAGAGTCTGCTGGCCAAATTTCATTTATTTAAAAAAATCTAGCATATCAAAGATTATGGTAGGCTGAAAGAACGTGGATTTTAGCAAAGCATTTGACAAAATTTCTCAGGTTACCCATGTGGACAAGATAAATAAATACAGCTAAACACTGTTAAGAGGAAGAGAATCCATAACTGGTTGGACTAGATGCTCAAGAAGCTGATTAACAGATTGATGTTGACCTCAACTGACCTCTCTGGAGGGTACCCAGGGCGTTATCAATTAGTTCGATGAAGACACACATAGCCTATCTCGGATGTGGCCAATGGGGAGTCTGGGAGACTGGATAACTGAGAGAAATCCAAGGAAGATCCCCCCAAAATTGGGATCATGGTCTAAATTTAAGGATGGGATTTACTACAGGTCAATGCTAGAAAGTCCTGTACTTGAGGTCTTAAAACCAAATGTATTAGATGGAATGAAAGACATGTGGAAGAACAGCAGAAGGTAAGAAAAAAGACTTGTTTGCAGTTGAATGAGTCAGTAATGCGATTCGGCTAACGCGAGGCGGGAGGGCTGCCACGGGAAGTGACTGCGTTACAATCCTGGTGCCACGTGAGGGAGCCGCCATCTTGGTCTGCTCCGGGCTTGAGTGTGAGTTCAGTGCGGGGACAAATTGTCTGAGGGTCCTCCCGTGTGGCCCGCAAGGAGTCCCAGGATGGTGGGGGACCCGAAGGCCGACCACATGAGGAGAGGGGAGGAAGCCGTCAGGCCTGATGCTCCAGGAAGGCATCACCCTGTCCATTAAGTTTTGTCCACCATCAGCCCCTGCCTGGCCCCCTAGAACCCAGCACCGTGCCAGCACGGGGGGAAGTGCAGCGCGATGTGGTCCAGGGAAGACTCGAAGGGGAGTGAAATCAGAGGTCTGCCCATATTCTCAGCACTGCCACTGGGGCAGGGCTGGAGGGATGGTTCCTTCCTCTGGATGACACACGAAAGGGAGGATGAGCAGAGCTGGCTGAGCGGGGTCCCAGCAGTGGCCACGTGCTGGGGAGCTCAGGAGAGATTTTGTGTGTTGGGTGGAAAGCTGATCCACGGGACTGCTGAATCCCCTTCTAATTCCATAACATCCATTTCTATTCTCTTTATCTGGGCAGCCATTCCATATTTTAAAATATCTAGAGATTTGCCAAACATAATTCTTAAAATCAATGGCACCCATTTCTCACGTGTTCCGAAAGCGTATTCACAAACCATCTCCGTCCTGGCCTCTCATGGGGGAGACACGCTTCCTTCTTCTCCCCTCGCTGAAGCCACTATTTTGTCTTCACTATTCTTTAGCGCCAGAGACTGTGACACTCACTCTAGCCTTCAGTCTATCGCCGAGTCTACTCAGAGGGACGTGTGCGGGGGAGCTGGAAGGAGAGCGGCGAGTGAAGCGTCCCTGCTCTCGGAAAGAGTATTTTCGTCTCCCAGCCTGCCCTTCCGGTCAGCCTGGGGTTCGCATGGGGGGTCCCAGGCGGACACCGCCTGACCCGTCCGCGGTCACAACCCAGAATCAGAGACAGCACCTGTCCCTTCTTCGCTGGCACCAGAGCTGGCCTTCCTGGAACGTGCATCGAGTAACTTCAGCCTCAACACGATCGCTTGCGAGTTAGCCTCAAGGAAGCCGAGGCTTGGAGTGGTCGGGCACAGAGTGCGGGGGCAATGCAGGGGTGTGGTGGGAGGGCGGCCCGGCAGGTCAACAGCCTGGGCCTTCCCTCCAACTCTATGGGCATGGGCGTGTGGCCCAGCCGGCCGCCCCACCTCCCTGAGCCTCAGCTACCCTGTCTGTGAAATGGGGAGAAGACGCAGCTCTCAGGAGGCTGCATGAGGGTGACAGGGACGCAGTCACAAGAGAGGGGAGGCCCCCCCCCCCCCGGGCCGCAGATGTCCGCTCGGACCTAATGCCACGTCCAGGCAGCCTTCCTTTTAGTACCAGGACATGGTTTTCTTTTTCTTCTCCTTTCTTTTCTTTTCTTTTTTTTTAATTTTGTTTTTGGTGGCAGTTTTAACAAAACGCTGATCCCCGGCACGGGGCGGCGTACGGCAGATGAGAGCAAGGATGGGCCGCGGGCTCCGTGGTGCAATTAGCATTCTCCTAAACAAACGAGCTTCAACAGAGCTGTAATTAAGCAGGCCTGTAATTAAGTATATGCCCTTTATCATAACGATCATGCTTAAAAATGGCATGATGCATGGAGCTCTGTTATTAATGCTGTAATCCCAAACTGAAGTACGAGTACATAGAAATCAGTGTGTCAGGCCTGTCACCGGAGTGTTTGTAAAATACATTAAAGAAAAAAACCAGGAAACAATGAGCTCATTCAACTGTTCTTTTTACAATCGGCACTACAAGTCAAGAGGATGGCGAATGCTTACAGAATCTGCAAGGTTTAAACAAATAAAGCTCTAATCTGCTACTGTATTAATACCAGCCCTGATTTTAAAGAAGAAGGCGGCGGGGGGTGGGGTGGATTTCTTTTTTTCCCCAACTGACCGGAATACCTGACTTTGCTGTTCCTGGGGAAGGAGTCTGGTTTGCGTGCCGTATTTGGGCAGGAAATTGGACCCCTGCTTGCATAGACAGGGCTGCTAGGACTCTGTAGGAACTCAGCCTGGCAATGGGACAGGGTTGTTCTAGTTCCTGTATCTTTCCTTCGTGCGGGAACTGTAATTGTCCTTGCCAAGGCAGCCTCTCAGAGCCATCCCTTGATTCTCCCCCAAAAACACACACTTTCGGATTTCTCCGGGCTCGACTCGGACCCACCTTGATAATTCCCAAGGGCTCCAGACCTAGGGCCACCCCGCTGCCTTGGGAGACCCACAGTTGCTCAGGGCTGCCCGCCCCTTCCCTCAGTGACATCTCAACGAGGAAATGCTCGAATCAACGCATGTATTAATTTCAACATGCCTGATAATGAGTCTTAAAATCATGTGGCCAAAAAAAAAAGTAGTATTAAGAGAAAAAGACTGCATTACCAGCATCTTAACTGTTTGTTGCTTACAGCCGTCAGGCGGAGTTCCATGACCGGAGTCCCAGCATCCCAGAAGGACTTGCAAAGATGGCGGTGAACGATGTGGCTTTATTGGCAGGTAGTCATTTGTAGAATAAAGTCAAATGCAGCTGGAATGGGGGGAGGCCTTTAACCCTGGCTACTTGCATGTAAATAATCAGCAACCTGGTTCTTTCCTCTCTCCTTTCCCGTGGCTTTAAAAGTCCTTTACAATTTGTGACGGGAAAGACACCAACACCTCAAGATCTCAAGGCCCTTTCTCGAAACTCACTGGCACACCAAAACACCACGCCTGTTTCGATTTCTTGATTTCACTTCGGGGATATTCCTAGGAAGAGGTGTGTAGATGCCTCCGAGACGGTCTGCTCGGTGACTTTCCGACTGGGTCCACAGTAGGCCAACGACTTCCTCCTAGATCCCTCAAGTAACGTGTTTTGCCAGTTATTCAAAAGCCAAGAGAACTGACTTATCAGCCACAGTGACGTCGCGAGGCCGATGGCACCGTGGGGAGGAGGGAATGGGTGCCAGTGCCAGAGTTAGACCCTCGGGAGCCCCGAGCCGGGCTCTGTCACTTGCTGGCCGTGGGGCTTCGGGCAGGTCCCTCAGCCTGAGTCAGACTTGCACCCATCAGGGGAGACCCACGGTCACTCGGCAGCACGGCCGTGGGGCTGAGCCTGCAGAGGAGAGAGGGCCGCGCGTGGCCGGGCCCGCGGCGGGCACACAGCGCACGGTGGTTACAAGCGACTCGCAGATGCCAAGCAGTCTGCTTCTCAAGAGTCGTGATTCAGGCCGGGTCCACCTGGGACTGAGGACAAGTGTTGAATCTCTTTGTGCCTCTCCTTCCTCCACTGTGGAAGGAAGGAAATCATCCTACCCGGATCGCTGTGACGTTTAAAGGAGATAAAACCATTAAGCCCCTGGTAACTACCTACTCATTCTCACCATCGCCACAAGTTGGGAGAATGCCCTTCCAAGGGTGTAGACCTTTTTGGTTTTTGACCTGCTTTCAGTCATCGAAACAGAAGTGCAGCCACATTAAATTCTGCAACCCGTGGGCCGTGAGTCCCCATGCAGAGGCTTCTGGAGGTGTGCAAGCAATGCCTGCCAGGAGGTGTCGCTTCAGTCGTGTGGCCCACTTCATGTGTCCACATCCCCAGTATCCTGGAGGAAACCGAGGGCCCTGCACTTCCGTCCTCCTTCCAGAGCTGCCCCTCGGGAGCCTGGTGGCTGGCGTCTGAGCGGCGGGAGCTGGGAGGGTGGGAGTGCAGAGGGGCAGGGCCACGCACGGCTGCCCCGCGTGCCGCAGCCACGAGAAACTCCGGGTACACGAACAAGAACAGTTCCCCTCTGCTGCAGAAATGCTTTCTAAAACTTCATAACTATCTGGCGGCTCGGGGCACAGACCTGTTCCACTTTGCTCAAGGTAAAGATAAAATCCAACTAAGGGCCACTTTTCCACGTGAGTGAAAGGGCGCCTCGATTGTGGAGGAATCGCGGGGAAATCACCACGGGTCCACGCCTGCCATCCCACGGGGCAGCACACACACAGAGACCCCCAAGCAAGCCGGAGAACAACAAGAGGGGCTCTCTCAAGGTCGGATAAGCAGCAGAGCGAGGGCCAACGGAGGCCTGCTGCTATTAGGAGCGACCACACTCCTCCAGAACACAGGCGTGGTTCTGTGGGTCCGCAGAACCCGTTGCGGATGGAGGGCGAGTCCTGACCTAGGACGGGCCTGGCCTCTGGCTGTGACGGGTCCGAGTGGTGGGTACCACTGCCTGCTGGGGGGCGGGGGGCCCGGCCGCGCGGGCAGGAAGCTGCGCCTCCCCTCACAGGCCCTTCTCCGTCTTCTTGAGACGTCACACACCGGCAGCTCCGACTCAGGACGGTCCCACTTACGAGTTCTCGACTTCATGACGGTGCAGAAGTGACACGCCCTCAGTAAAAGCTGTGCTTCAGATTCCGGATTTTGACCCCTCCCCGAGCTAGCACGGAGTGGTTCCGTCCTTTCTCCCAGTGCAGGGAGGCGACAGCTCCCAGGCAGCCAGGGGACCCCAAGGGCAAACAGCACGTATGCGGACGGCCATTCTGTCCCTGTACAGCCCTGGTTGTCACTTCCGGTACTGTATTCAAAAGATTACAAGAGATATTCAACACTTAAGCACAAAATAGGTTTTTGTTAGGTGATTTGGCCCAACTGTACATGGTCCTGACCACGTCTAAGGAGGCGGGGCTGAGCTGTGATGCTGTGTAGGGGAAGTAGACGCATTCTCAACCGATGATAGGTTTACTGGGACGTAACCCCACAGTGAGACGAGGAAGACCTGTGTATTTTTAAGCTGTATTTTTTAACCCCCCCCAAATAAAGGAATACATTTCCTAAACAAACGATTCCAGTAGCACAGCTAAGTTAGAGTGCCCCTCGAACTCAGGGCCCTGACACCGGGCCCTCCTTGGGGCTCGCCCTGGATGCGGTCTGTGCACAGTCCCTGCAGTTCTCCTGGCCTCTTCCTATTGTTTGCATGTACAGAAAAAATACAGAATTTTGTTTTGTATGTGTCTATGCTTTTCATAAAAATAGCATCACAGCATAACTGTTCCACAATTTGCTTTTTTTCGGTAACAGAGAGTCTCCCTGTCGGGAGCTATAGATGTATCTTGGTCCTTTGAACAGCTGAGCAGAAGTACGAGTGGAGACGACCAATGACCAGCTGGTCAGGAGCCCTGACTGCCTTTTTAAGAGGCCTACAGGTCACCATGAGGTCCCTGGGGAGCCACTGGAGGGTTTTTGAGCTGGAGAGAGACATGCTTATATTTCAGGAACGGCTTCCTGGCTCTGGAGAGAAGCACGGATTAGAGGGAGTGAGGCGGGGGGCAAGACCACCAGGGAGGAGGTTCTGGCAGTAAGTGAGGTGAGGGATGCTGGTGGCGGTGTCTAGGACAGTGACAGTAGGAGTGGAGAAGAGGGGACAGATCGAGGGGTATTCCGATGCAGAACCACGGGACTTGGCAACTGGCTGCGGTAGTTTCACGACTTTCCAGGGGGAGGAGAGTCTGCCTTAACCATTGGGAGAACGGGGACCCGGGGACTGGGAGACGTGTGGGGTAAGCTGGCAGGGTCTCTCTTGGCCGTGTTGAGTTTGAGGGGCTTGTGAAATAGCCCAGAAGAGACACGGTCAACATGGTTGGGACACAATGAGGAAGATGCAAGTTGGTTGGTAAGGACTGCCAGGATGGAAATACCGAAGTAAGGTGGCCAGGGGAGGATCTGGGGCGTCCAGCCTGCTGGCGACTGGGGCACGAGAGAAGATGAGAAGTTCTGGGAAGAGCACGTGGTGAGAAGAGGGCAGGTCCAGCCCAAGGTTGTGAGCAATGTTAACATTTGATGCTCGTGGGGCGCCTGGGTGGCTCAGTCGATGGGCGTCTGCCTTCGGCTCAGGTCACGATCCTGGGGTCCTGGGATCGAGCCCCGCATCGGGCTCCCTGCTTGGCAGGAAGACTGCTTCTCCTTCTCCCATTCTCCCTGCTTGTGTTCCCTCTCTCACTGTCTCTGTTAAATAAATAAAATCTTTAAAAACAAAAACAAAAGAACCAAAAAAACATCTGATGCTCGTGCCAAGGAAGAGAAGTCAGGCAAATACCGGGAAGAAGACTCGAGTGTGCTCTGTGATGTTGGATCACAACCAGAGGTGTGGTTTTCATGAGTAGACAGACATACATCAACACACAGGGGTGTGTATTTATATGCACATGCTTTTATATGCATGCACGTGTACTCACACACACACAAAGGGACGTATATTTCTATCTGCTGGCAGCCCAGAAGCCATGAGCACACCTAGTGCCCAGAGTTTTGGGTTCTAGTGTTCTCTGAAAGACACAGGGGCTCTTTAGAGAAATGGCTGATGGAGGGGGAAGCAGGGAAGGGACAAGCCTAGGACATCTTGTTGTACCAGAAAGTAAGACATCCTCAAAGAATCACGGGAACTCAGCAGAAGGACCCAGGAGCCAGCTCGAAGGGGCTCCTCCTGGCTAATACAGAACAACCAGAGTGTCCAAATAAATAAGGACAATAATGAATTAGAGCCCCCCAGCCCACACCAGCGTGCCCAAACAAGGGATAAGGGGACGCTCATCCTTACAATAAAATGCCAACTCACATTGAAGGAATGACGGACTTATAAAAATCAATGGATAATTTGATGAGGAATGAACTATGTACATAGTCCCAAAGTATTTCCCGCCGATGACATGTTCATTACAAGAGGGAAAACAGTAACTTTACAGTAAGGAAACCAAGCAAGCAGCACCGTGAGCAGGTGATCCCAGCTGGGTCATGCCAACATCACGCACTTGCGGATAGGATGCACGGAGGAGGAGAGAGTCACAGCTGACACGGTGACAGAGATGAGAGCTCGCCTCGCAGCTCGGTGTCCTCAGCTCAGAGTGAGGGGCTGGGCTAGGCGACTCAGCTGGTGCTGATCTGTGACTTCTCTCTTTTTTTTTTTAAGGATTTATTTATTTTAGAGAGAGCATGTGCAGGCAGGGGGAGAGGCAGAGGGGAAGAGAGAATCTCAAGCAGACTTCCCGCTGAGTGTGTAGGCCGACGTGGGGCTCGATCCCAGGACCCTGAGGTCATGACCTGAGCCGAAATCCAGAGTCAGGTTTTTAACCAACAGAGCCACCCAGGCGTCCCTGATCCGTGACTTTCAAAAACCACCCACGGCCTGCCATTCCTCCTCCAGGAAGTTCTGATTTACTTGGTCTGAGCTGCGGCCCCGGGAGTCGGTAGCTTTTCAAGGCTCCCAGCTGCTTCTCAGGTGCGACTAGGTTAGAGCAGCGCTGGGCTAGGTGAGATCTAAAATCCCCCCACTGGACATTCTTCCGTCTCGGAATCATCATGTTAAATATAGACTGGTGATCTGAGACCTTTCTCAAGCCCCGGAGGATGCAATTTCCAAACCTACTGTAGGTAACAGCTGGTTTCTAGCTGACTTCTCTAGCCCGCATCTGGACTCTACTCCCAAAACCTTCTCAACAGCAACAATCAGGAAGGGTAATAGTAGGTTCTGGTCAGATGCCTCCCTGTCCTGGAACCAAAGGGCAGGGGGAGACAGTGTCCCGGGTTTCCGTGCGTCTGAAGCCAGGACTGACTGGCCCACCGCTCTCTAGAGCACCGCACCGGGGCGCCTCTGTCCGGGGGAAGGACAGCGTGTCAGGGTGCTCGCACGCAGTCCCGCTGAAACCTCCGAACGGCCCTGGGAAGCGTCGCCTACCCCCTGGCAGAGGGACCTGAAGCACAGAAGGGAAGGGACTTGCTGGGGCCACGAAGCTGGTAAATGGCAGAGCTGGTGCAGAAAGGGAGACCTTCCAAGTTCACTGCCTTCTCACCGTGTGAAGGATGAGGTGGGGATGCCTTCCTCGGGGAAATGAAAACGTCCCCTGCAGACAGCAGCCGAAGAGTCTAATCAACCAGGGCGAGAAAGCGGATGGAAGGTGTGTGGAGGTGGTAGGTGTCCGGGAGCCGCCCCTGCAGTGTCCCCGGGCACTCTCCCCGGGGACACCCTCACGGCCAAATACACCCGCTTCAGGGATCTTGGCTGTTCATTTTCAAATGTCACGATTCCATCACCAGTCAGTCAGCGTTTAGTTGTCTAACTGCCCAAGTACTTTATCAAAAGGACGGTGGCATCACCCAAACGGGAAAAGCAGAACCTCATCACACATTTTATTTAGGATTTGAGAAGAGACTGCCTACTGGTTAAAGAAAGATGGTCTGAAACGTAACAGCACAGAGTTCTTCTGACCTTGGTTAGTGGGATCGAATTCCCTAGGGCATGGGCGTGCCCCAGGGACGGAGAGAGCCGTGGACCAGAGTCCTGCAGCTGAGGGGGGGCGGGGACGCAGCCGCCGTGGGAGAGGCTGCCTGAGCGGGCCCCAGGCTTCAGCCTCCCTGAGTGCTTCCAAGAGACCAGGCACATGACAGACACAGGTACGGGCCAGATCAAACGGGACCGCCACGGAAAGTCTGACAGCCCGCTAAACTCGACTTATGCTTACGTTAGTTCATTTGGAGAGAGAGAGAGAGAAAAAAAAAGGGCATTTTTATTTTTCTCGCTTTATGGAAAGCTCAAATACTGAACTTCCCAGTTCAAAAGCGAAGGCCTGGCCGTCGTCCCCCTCGCGTAGCTAGACCTGTGACAACCGGCTGAGGCAGGCAGGCTCTGCCAGACCCCACGGCCAGACGGGGAGTGACAGGAGACCACAGACTCATGCCTGTGGTTGGGATGGGGCCCAAAAGCGCGTGCGCGTGACACATACACACACACACACATACACACAGACACACAGACACAGACACA
>JAPYYM010001937.1:0-12862 GCA_028534135.1 Potos flavus
TTATACTTATTTATACATCGCCGTGCTATGTAATAAACACCTAAATCAAATTTGGTGCTCAATCAGTCACCAAAGGCACCAGTGATAGTTAATTGATAATTCACGAAGGGAGGGTTTGTCTCCAAGGGTATTTCTGTGGGGGAAAGAGAAGCAGGACTTCCATCAGGAGGGCACGAGGGAAGTTACCCAAGGGGGAGCCCTTCCCCAGTGCCCGAGTCCCATGACTTAATACAAAAGGTTCCTTGCTGGCACCTCTCCACCCTGATTTAATCAAAAGAAAGTGCCAGGGTGCAGTAAGGCACAGATCATTTATTTCCACGGTGGTCCTTTCGGTTTCCTTGCAAAGTTTCCTTCCCAGTTTCAGAGCTGGCTCAGTGCACTGTCTTTCCAAATGAAAGACCTCTTCTCTCCCCTGTCCTTTTGCGTAATTGGCAGAGGGACCTCCTTCCCCACAGATGCTGCTGCTCACCTCCCAGTGCCCAGTGAGGGGAGAAACCGTCTCTGTAGGAGAAACCATCCTGGTAAAAAAAAAAAGAGGCACAGATCGGCAGCTTTCAGCAAAGCTGAAGGCGACAGGGGGATGCATCAGTGAGGAAGAAACGGCAGGAGCATTGGTGAGAAGTCTCCGACCTTAGGGCTGGGGTACAGGGAAGAGAAAAGCAATCCCTTTGCAAAGAATTTTTTTGAAAGAAGAAGAGATGTTTTCAGGCTCTGTGATACGAAAAGATGGGCACCACTGCTGTCTTTGCAAACACACCAAGATTGCAACGTACCCCATTGGGAAGAGGAAGTCCTTCCATTCAAGATTCCGAATGGAAGGACGCCTATCTCCCACACCTAGTATCTGTCTTTTGAAAGCAGTTATTTGGCATGCCGCACGGATTGGGGAATGAAAAGTAGGGCGCGTGGAAGCAATGTGAGGAGGAGGTAGTGGAACAGGAAGTGAATGAGTCTCATCTTTTTTACCTGTGCCTGGCGTTGCCTGGTGGGACGCCCGCCCCCAAACGCGGTCCAGGGATCCAGGTCCTCCTTTGCTTGCATCCACAAAATGCATACAGTAGGGCACATAATCATGGCTTTTTATAAATGTATTTCCGGTCAGAAAACTAAAGTATTGTGCAGTTTTCTGGTTAACCTGTCTTACTCCTCTCTCTCTTCCCCATGCTCTGTAAGGCTGGGCACATCTCCCTTCTTGGTGAAACGTGCTTATTTCTGGGTAAAGCGTCATTGAGCATCATTTGCTCAAATGAGCAAGAGAATGGCACACAGGTGTGTACGAATCCATATATACAATATTTAAATACGTATGTAGATACTCCTATAACCATATCCAGAACCATACGACAGATTGAAAGATGGAAAACTGTCTTTCTAGCCATGTAAATCAAAATGCTGTTTATATTATTTACAATAAAACAAAGCCAAGCTTTGTGTTTTCGAAAATAATTTTGTCTCTGCTTCGCCCATTTTCATTCTCATTAATGTTGTTGAATTCGGTAACTGCTTACCAAGGAGTGGGAATGTTATAAAACATATGAAAACAAACAAGATAAAACCCTACCTCCCATAAACAAATGTTCTAATGCCTGAGATTTTTTTTAAATGCTTGTTCTTCAACTACATTACGCATTACTAGTTGTCTTAAAAGATATAAAGAGTTTAAAATGCGAAACTTATGAATTAAGTATGTGTTTGTGGTTTATTCTTAGTAGACAAATAACATGAATTTCCTTGATGTATTTTTTTTCTTAAAAAGAACAAAATGAAGCTCAAGCTGTGTTTTAAGAGGGGCATGTCTTTTAGAGATGCATTTCCAAATAATACTTTCCATTACTTAAGGAAAATGGCAGAAGGTTTTGCATTTTAAGTTTTACTTCAACACATGCTGTAACCAGTTCATCTTACAAAATCACCTGCTTTGTAAACAGTAAAATGTAAATGGCTTTGCCGGTTTTGGAGCCCAGCACTCAACATTTTGTGATGAACTTACCAGGTGAACCAGTCAGGTGTTTCTAGAAAAAGATTCTCACTACGGCGGGTTCATTGGGCTCCTATATTATTCATTCAACAACGACTTTTTCAACAACTACTACATTATTCAACAACTACTGTTGTTCTGAATTCTTAAAAAAATTCTGTATTATTTAAATTCGATTAATTAACATGTAGTATATTATTAGTTTCAGAGGCAGAGGTCAGCGATTCATCAGTGTGGCTGGAACTAGAGGGTATCAGGCTAAGTGAAATAAGTTAAAGACAATTACCATATGATTTCACTCATCTGTGGAATTTAAGAAACAAAACAGAGGGTCACAGGGGAAGGGAGGGAAAAATAAAATAAGATGAAATCAGGGAGGGAGACAAACCATAAGAGACTCTTAACTCTGGGGAAAAACCGAAAGGTGGCTGTTGTTCTGAATTTTATTGAAGTCCTGAGTTGGCTTATCAAGTCCGGGAAGATTCACGGCTCCTGGATCTCCACCAAGGAGGAGACCAGAATGAAGGAGGAGTCAGGGAGGTGGGATCTCTCTGAAGGACTTTATTCCTGAGTCTTTCCATTCAGCTTCTGGTTTTGGTCACTGGCCAGCTGATGCTTGCCTAAGTGGGGAAAGATCGCCTTGGACTCCCAGCGATGTGAGGACTCACTGGTTCCGTGGTAATCTACTTCTGTGCTGTGGGTTCATCCTTTATGACACTTGCATGGGCCTTCCACAGACCTGCGATGAATTCGCAAGCCCTCCTGTACCAGATTCAGTCCCTCTTACAATTCTCTCTGTTCTGCGTGGTAATGGGCTTCCTAAGCTGACGTCAGGTTGCCTCAGGAGACAAGCCCTTCATCTGCTTGAACACAAATGCTGTCAAAAGAAAAGAAAAGGGAGAGAGTGCCCTTGCCATATTACATTGTTTCAAGGTCATTCTGCTTGTCCAAGGTCAGGTGTCGGGCTGTGGCTGGAGCCCAGTTACAAATCCAGAGCTGTCCTTCAAGATAGTGCGTCTGGGGAGAAGAGAAGGGAGCCAAAGAACACCTTGATTTTGAGGTCATTAAGAGCGGGGTGCACATGGATTCTGTATGGAAAATAATATGGAGGATGACGAATGTGAATAGGATTTGTCTTTTCCCCCCACAAATCCAACTATGAACCCTATTTCAGAGAGAGTCGATACTTTATTTGGCATTCTTCTTGTGTTGTAAGATGTCCAAATGTGTCTTGATAATGTGTTCCTGTTTTCCGAGGGGTTGGGCATGGAGGTGGGCTCCACGCAGGTGCGAATCAGGCACCGTGGGGGCATCAAAGGGAGGAAGGCGTGAGGTTGTGTTGCTGCGTTCTGGGCAGTGCACTGTGGCCTTGGGGCACCACACAGTCTCTGAAAATCCACTGTGATTTCCAGCTTCCAAGCTTTTGTTAATCTAACACAGAAGTCCACAAACTTTATAATAAAGACTGTAGGTTCTGATGGCCATAAAGCCTCTGTCACGAGTGTTCAACTCTGCTCTTGTGTGAAAAGGGCCACGGGTGGTATGTCAATGAAGGAGCGTGGGTGTGTTCCAATAAAACTTTATTTGTAAAAAAAAAAAAAAAGAGGAGTTGGTAGACCAGATGTCAGCCCGTGGTTTACCAATGTCTGGTCTAATAGGGGCAGGTGTGTCAGGCATGAATAGAAATAAATACATGTCTGATAGTGTGGTGTGGAATGCAGAGAAGGATCAACTTTGAATCTGAGGTCCAAAAAAAAAACAAAACATATTAAACAAAAAATATTCAGTGTGTTATACGCAACTCATGAATCATGGAGCACTACGTCAAAAACCAATGATGTACTATATGTTGGCTAATTGAATTTAAATTAAAAAATTCTCAGTTTTTTTGATAGACGAAAATAACACCTGCATAGACACAGGGAAATTCCGTGGGTATGTGTATGTGCAGCCTCATGTGTCATAGCATATTTCAAATAATTTTCTCCCTCCACCCACATATGAAAGTTATGTTTCCTAGAAGGAATAAAAATTTCAGAGTTACAGGATTGGGGGAAAATGAGAAAGGGGCCATGTTTTTATAATAGTAACGCTGGCGATGGGGCTCATCTGAGTTTTTCTGCTCCGGACAGAGTGCTTTAGAAAACGTTAGGGGTGACTGTCTTTTGGAAAATTATTTTTTAAAATTTTAACTTCATTAAGTTTCTATTTAAAAAGCAGAGGAATTCTTTCATCATTATTTTTTTCTGAAAAATGACGTATCCGTGTGTATGAGTGTGTGTGTGTATGCGTATAATTTTATACTGCACTGAGAGCATAGGAATTTTCGTTGTAGACAAGAGCACCTTAAACAGATATTAAATAAATAGATATATGTTTTCTTTGGATAGCCATGTCTGACAAGCACATCTTTGGATGTTGTCTATGGGCTCCTATGTTCTGAGTTTCCTGAATTTCTCTTCTTCCCTCATGTTAGGGCAATTGAGATGAATCGCCAGGATCCCCACCGGTCCCTTTATAGAACATTCATAATGGTGGGATGGGAAAGTGCTCGAGTCCCAGTGGGGGTCTCTTTAAAAACCCTCTATAAATCTCCTTCTATTCAAGAAACCAACCATTTATCACAATAAATAACTAAATAAGTAATCCTCTTAAGATGTGCGTGTGCATGTGCGTGTGTGTATAATTCAATGGGAACTCTACAGTTTCTGCCTTCCCATACATTCCTAGTTTCTTTTTTCATTTTTCTCCATTTCATATATAATCCCAAGGCGGTCTGTCCCTAGATCAAGACAAGTTTACCTATTTTACCACTAAGTTAAACCACTCACATGTGATCAGAATAAGTAAAACTAGGGGAAAAAATCTTTTTTACTAAAATGATGCCTTCTAGGAAAAAAAATCTTTTTTACTAAAATGATGCCTTCTATTTTGTTTCAATTAGATAATTAATGGCATCGATGTTAGCTGTGTTGGTTCCTTTCCAGGTGTGTTTTAAAGTGAATTCTGCATCACTGTGAAGCTCAACATTAGAAACCCAAAGGTCCTCTTCGATGAACATTTTTTAGATACACGATGGGTGCAATTTTAAAATGCCTTATTTATGCCGTTAAACAATCTGCTTTCTGAAGCTAATTTTAAAGACTTAGGGAGGCATTTTATAAATTGCTTCTAGAAAGAATGCACCGAAATAATTCCTCAGGGGCGAGCTAGTTCACTCTCAGTGATTTTTTAAGGGTAAGTTATGGATGGAAGAAGTGGAAATGTGAGCAGTCTGGAGTGGTACTCCATAGAGGGACACGCCCAAGGTCATGTCTATGAGAATCATCCACTTGTGCTAAAAAGAGGATCCGATTTGATGTTTGCTGTTCACTTGTCAGAAGAGTGAAATTTGACAGAAATATTGGGATTTCCATTACTATATCTGTGGAGCACATTTTTAGAACTTCTTACCTTCAAGACACTTCAATGTTTCATTACCATTGCATGGAGCCCTGGGTGTGGTGCATAAACAATGAATCTTGGAACACTGAAAAAATAAAATTAAATTTAAAAAAAAATTTCATTACCATATTGAACCTGAGGAAAACGATCCCATCACTTTCTTCTTAGACCATTTCATTTTTTTACACACGCACACATGCAGACACACACCCTATTTTTTTTTCTTGTGAAAAATGAGTTTGAAGTAGGTACATTCTATTTTCAGCCATCCCAAACAAACTTTATTAAATGCTTGTTTACAATGGTTTTGTTTAATAGCTATTGTAGCTCATTGTCCATGGGTGAGAAATTCACTTGAAGACTAGCTGATTTTTGTAGAACATATCCCTGTCCAACTTGGATAATCGGTCCAGCCTGTGTTATCCAATATGGTAGCCAACCGCCAGACATGACCGCATTCTAGCTACAATGAAATACAACAATACGACAATATACTCTCGCTTCAATGAAATAAATACACATTTATTTCAGTGAAGTAAAAATACATGACATGAAAATAAATGGAATAAAATTAACTCAAATGGAAGACCCAGTTCCTTGGTCACACTAGCCACATTTTAAGTGCTTATTAGCCATGTGTGGTCAAGGACTGGCATTCTGGAAAGTCGAGGTGACATAGTATTTCTATCATTGCAAAAATCTGCTAGACAGTGTTGATTAAGAGAAGGGAACATTTTGTGCAGAATTCAGTAGCCAAAGAACTTTAAAGAAGTTTTGTTTTGTTTTGTTTTTTAATCCCTGCTGGGTGGGGTGCCTGGGTGGCTCAGTGGGTTAAGCCTCTGCCTTTGGCTCAGGTCATGATTTCAGGGTCCTGGGATCGAGCCCCGCATCGGGCTCTCTGCTCAGCTGGGAGCCTGCTTCCCCCTCTCTCTCTGCCTACTTGTGCTCTCTCTCTGTCAAATAAATAAATAAAATCTCTATTAAAAAAAATCCCTACTGAGTGTCCGAAAAGTCCAGTATGCCGCAAACCAGAGTATCACATGATGTGGGATCTTTGACCTGACTTGCCAAATGTGCGACGTGGATGGGCGCTTCTCTCTGTGGAACAGAGGTGGTAGCTAAGATATCCACTCCCTACAAAGAGAGCAGGTGGATGGCATGAATCCTCTAACATCGTAAAATCGTTTTCAAATGAGCTTGCTTTCCAATCTACTGTGTCTGTTAATCACATGTATTAGCTTCCTGAGCCTTCTGTGACAAATGATCACAACCTGGGTGTCTTAGAGAAACCCAGAAGTTTATTCTCCGTCAGTTCCGGAGGGCAGAAGTCTGAGAGCAAGGCGTGGGTCTGGCTGGTTCCTTCCGGGGGCTCCGAGGGAGAATGTGCTCCCGGGCTCCTCCCAGCTTCTGGGGCTGCCTGGAATCCTTGGCGTCCCATCCTGTGGCTCCATGTCACATGTTTCTATCCCATGGCCTTTTCCCCTGTGTCTCTCTGCATCTAAATCTCCCTGTCCTTATAGGGACACACCAGTCATCCAATGAGGAGCCACGGTAACCCACAATGACCTCACATGAACTTGACTTGATCGGCAAAGACCCTATTTTCAAATTCTGATACTGGGGTTTGGGACTTGAACATATCTTTTTTGGGGGGAGCACAATTCAAGCCATAACTATTCCTCAGCTTTCCAGTTAGAGAGTGAGTACGAGTTTATGATTGTTGAATTTAAGGAGCCAGAACCATTTGAAACTAATGAAAGGCCAGCAACTCGACACTTACACTCACACCTTGAATGAAATATCGGGTTGCATCCTCCAAGAGATGTATTATTGGCCACTCTATTCTGAAAGGCGGACATGGGTATTAAATGGGTTATTCGTTCCAGCTTTTGTTTTTGTTTTTTACTTCCCCAGCCTAAGCCTGATTGCAATTTGAGACAAGATGGACTCAGTCCACACAGTCCTAGAATTCAGTCCACACAGTCCTAGAATTCAATCCACACAGTCCTAGGATTCAAGTAACTGCTCTGAAGAACCATTTGATAGTCTTAGATGGCAAACACCTGCTCTAACTGTGGACGTCACACGGAATCGTGAGGTGGAGGACACAGAATAATTTTCACAGCTCTCACCATGGGCTTGGGAATCCAATGGACCTGCTGAAGACAAATCCGTCGAGAGCTGGCGTTTTTATGGACACTGACAAAATGCGCTGGGATGTAGGGTTGTCACTCAGAATCCCTGGTTTCTTTGGGGAGAGGGGGGAAGCTAAGTCTCAGGAGACATGGGACGCTGGTTCAGTGAAGCAAATCGTGGCTCCATGGAGAGTGAAAGTGAGATCCCTGAAGGCAGGATTCAGAAATTCAGAACCTGCTGCTTCTAAAGTTCAAATTCACTCTCAGCTTAATTTTTATTTTTATAGGCACTTTCTGTTTTAGTTTTCTGGGGCAGCCATAACAAAGTGCCACAGACCAGTTGGCTGACAACAATAGAAATTGATTGTCTCTCTCTGGTCCGGAGGTGAGAAGTCTGAAATCAAGTTGTCAGCAGAACCGCATTCCCTCTGAAACTCTGGGAAGAATCCCTCCTTGACTCTTTATGGCTTTGCTGGTG
The DNA here is from genome assembly GCA_028534135.1 of Potos flavus. Classification (NCBI taxonomy): domain Eukaryota; kingdom Metazoa; phylum Chordata; class Mammalia; order Carnivora; family Procyonidae; genus Potos; species Potos flavus. Next base: position 8,036 of record JAPYYM010001937.1, read on the forward strand.
TCTGTGAGTCCTTGGCATCCCTTGACTTAGAGATACATCACTCCCGTCTCTGCCCTCAGCTTTGCATGGACTTCCTGTGTGTCTCTATCTCCACATGGCCCTATTCTCAGAACGGTACCAGTTATATTGGATTAAGGGCCCGTTCTCTCCAGTATGGCCTCATCCATAACTAATTACTGCTGCAAAGATCCTATTTCCAAATACGGTCACATTTTGAGATACCAAGAGTTAGAACTCGAGTATGTATTTGGGGGGGGGGGGGGGACACAGTTCAACCAGTAACACTCTCCATATAAAATAATCTGATAAAATCTGACCAACTTTTGAAGCTTTGAGTTTCACTATGCCTATACTGTCTTCCCCAAACACCCCAGGCCATATTCACTACTGTGTCTTTCAGAAATACCCATACAGCTTAATGACCAGTTAATGTCTAATCATTTCCTATCTATTTGTTTTATTCTTAGATACAGGATGCAAACTTTTTAAAAAGTAAAAACTATTTTTATATGAGTTTTATACTCCCCTAAACTTTAAAAGCCCTTAGTTATTACAGAAAGCTGGGTTGAACAACCACTTCTTGAAAATAGTCTGTTTATGCTGCAGAAAAGATAATGCAAGATCCTTCGATTTTTATTCATGGCCCCCTTATGAGATTGGAGGGTACTTTCTCTTGTATTTCACGAGTAGTTTTATTTCTTAAGCGACAAGTTTTTTTAAGTGGAGAGCGAGCACTCCATAAGACAATTCTCACACAGGGATGATCTATTTCTTCTTCCTGATGTTTTGCTATCTGATGTCTCACGTGCTCAAACTGGGTTCCCTGTCGCTAGAGTCTCCTCAAAAGATGTAGTCATTGTTTCCAGGAAGACAAGAGTTTTCATCTCAATCCGTGCATCCAGAGGGAAAGCAGATACTTTGCATCACCACGGAGCTTCCAGAGTCAATGGTTTTCCTTATTTAGAGTTTGACAAGCATTTTTACTGCGCACTTGGCAAATATCTACCATGGGGATAAGCACAGTGAGGGACACCTACATTTATGTTTTGTTATCAAGGAGTTGACACCTTGGGAAGCTGGTAACATGAAGTGTTGTGTGATGGGAGAAGCCAGAAGGAGGACGGAGTTCTGATCCACAAGGTGGTAATAACAGGGAGGGATCATGAATGGGCAGAGTCTCTAACCATACATACTCCCGTATGTGGATCTTAGTTCCAAGTGCCTTGCGCAGGGACACGTTTGTGAATTGACAATGGATGGTGAAGCCGGGAAGTATCAAGGGCTCTTCCGTTGAATACAGTCAGGTGTACACACACCTGCAGCAGACACAAGGGGTTCACGCCTCTGCCAAGAGTTTCCACCTGCTGCCAGCACCAAAGCCTGTGCTTTCAGGGGTGGGTAACTGCTTCCATAGGACGTGTTGGTAAAATGGTGGGTCAAGAAGTGATCAAGAAGATATTGCTACTCACTTGTCCGTGGCTTTGCATATCATTTTGGAATTTTCAGGCCAGTTTCCAGAGGGAGTTTGTCACTAATAAGGCATGAGCCTGAGATGAGAATGGATTTGCCGGGTAGCTCTACCATCCGTTCCTTCTACTTATTTCCAGGTGTTGTCTGGCCTGTGTCATCAAGAGAAGGACTTTCTTCCAAAGGGGCCATTTATCGGAAAGCAAACTCCACAGGTGAATTCATTATCCTCCATCCCCTCCGTAGACTGTGGCTGAAACTCTGCTCCTGGCATGTGGGTTTATTATTTCGCTCTTGGACTCCCGGGAATTTAAATGGGATGGGGCACCAGCAATGCTTAAGTGAAGAACTATCACAGCCCCCATGCAGCAAATCTTGATTCTGCCTTATGCCTGCAGGTTCATTCCATCTCTGTGACTTACAACATAGAACATTCCAGGAACATGCTTCTGATAGGCACCACTGTATGTGACCAACAGAAAAGCAAGGGGTAGTTTCGATGAGGTGGTAAGAGGAGAAACAGAATTATAATGGAGTCTAAAGGAAAGAGTTTGTTTTTTATTTTTTGTAATTGAAGTGTGAACATAATAAATGTCACAAATATGAACGAGATGAGTCTTTTGACCACAGGGAGGCTGAGAATCACCAGGAGTGACATGGGCACCAGGCAATGTTCCTGTGTCCATGTCCCGTGTTCATGTATTGATTCCGACTCTTCTTCAGTAGACGTGCATCAGCGGACTGTTAATCAGGTCATAATTACAAGAGCAAATAGCCCTAATGAGGCAAGGGGAAGAGGAAATAGCCAAGGGGCCAACAGTTTGGTATGGGAGGAAGGGTCCCAAACCTAAATATCCCAAACACAAAAGTTATGTCCATCACTGCCGCGGCCTTTGGCAACTCAAATGTCTGTGCTTTTGCTCATGGCGGGAAACGTCGTTAGCACCTACCAGTCTGTGAGGCCAGGATTCCCTGTGCTGCTGATTGAGGAAGATCACAAAGGTGTCTCTGAAGAAGACTGAGCTGGATTGAAGTCAACTCCCTACAACGTGCGGTGCATGCACTGAAACTAGACATTTCAGTATGAGTTGAGTATGAGGTCATTACATCCAATTTATAGCACTTACTAGCCTTCCTGAGCTCGTGGAAGTGTCACCGTGGAAGCCAAGGGGTAAGTTTGAAGGTGGAAAGGGGAGCATTTTATGGAGAGTAGTTACAACTTGTAAAATCTGAACCCATCGGCCCACTCAGCCCGCGACCCGGAGAAATGTCAGGCACGGCGTCCTCCGGGTTCATTTCTCCGGGCAGCCAGGCTGACAGCTCTGCTGTGAACTTTGGATCTTACCTTGATGGCGAGGTCGGAGCATTGCAGAAAATCAACGAGAAGTTCAGCAAGAATCAGCATCACGGTATCAGATACTACTTAAGAGACTCTGAGTTTTACTTTCTGGAGCACAGCTAAAAACTCAATATTTAAACTGAACCAACATCATAATCACATAAATCAATGAAGTTGTTGTAAATGAATTTGCAGGTTATAAACAAAGATTCTAGAGACCTTTATGGATAAGAGAGTGGACGAACACATGAGCTAGTATGAGAATATGTACCTGCGGTCCTAATTGTAGATGAGAACAGTGATGTCAAGTAGATTAGAATAAAATATAATGTAGGAAACCATGATATAATGCAATAGGTAATATAACATACAACATATAATAGAGTGCAGTATAATATTAATAAAATATAACATAATATATTCAATCGTATTGCTAAATGCGTACTTTTTGACGGGCATTTATCTAGGTACTGGTAATAAAAGAATAAAATAGGCAGACAAAAGTCCCAGCATTCAGCATTAGTGAGCTAAGACCCAATAAGCAATAGATAAATTACATGATTGCCTTCTACAGGATGCCAGCAGGTGGTCAGTGCCGTAGAAAAGAGGAAAGTAGAAGGGGATAAAGGGATTTGGGGTGCTGAAGGTGCAGGCTGTTGTAATGTGACATAGGGACACCTACAATTCTTTGTGTCCCCAGGAGATACTGTGGATGAGCCTCAGAACCATGATGTTCAGGGAAAGAATTTAGACACCAGAAGCCACATGTTGTAAGACTCTGTTTATAGGAAATGTGCAGAAAGGGCAAATCCGTGGAGACAGAAAGCCTACCATTTCCTTTCCTACGAATGTGATGAGATCAAGTTTATGACATCAGGAGGAGGAGATTTAAAATCAATATCTTCAGGTACAACTTTGTCAGCTTCATGGCATGGCTAAGTCTATTTCTTTGGAATATTAATGACGGATGCCGCCGAACGTATTCACGTCTGCTTTTGTTGCTTGCCTGTTGGTGTCATACCTAGAAAAATTGTCGCCGAGACCAATGTCAAGGAGCTTTCTCCCACAGACTCTTGTTTTCTCAGAGTTTTATGGTTTCGCAACTTTTGTTTAAATCTAAGTGTTCCTCAATAGATGAGTGCATGAAGAAGATAAGGGATAGATAAATGGAATAGTACTCAGCCAGGAGAAAGGAAGACATCCTGCCATGTGCGACAACGTGGATGAACCTAGAGGTTAAAAAAGTCCTTGATCCCTAGAGACACTGTCCAATGGGTACGCAAATGCACAGACAACGGAAGATGCACACTGTGTTTGGTCAGAGCAACCTTAAGAATGTTGCCCCTGCCTGGGCATGGAGATCCATCTTGCGTGAGGACCAGCTGCGAAGGAACTGGGCACCAGTGATGTTTTCCCAGAGCAGGTACCTGAACAAATAAACAAAGAGAAGCCCATGATTTTGTTTTGCCAACAGTTTTTGGGATTCTCTGGTTCCCACTTGAGTCGAAGCTGTCCGGCAAGTTTCTCGTGTCACAGTTTCTGTATGAATGGTGGCATTGTTTTAGAATCTCTCCTTGAAATTGTTCAAGGCTCCATTTTGAAGGCTATTTTTATTTCGATCTCTAATTGTTACGGGGTGTTTGAAGTCCTGGATAAAGTAGCGAAACACAGTTTAGATTCTCTGAGGGCACCAGGGGGCATAAGATGGGAGATAGTGGAAGCCAGCCGGTGAAGGGGGATGGATACTTGGACAAGACCAATGAAAGGATGGGAGGCAGAGAACACAGGTAAGAGGGAACCATCCAGGGCTTTGGGTTGGGAGGGTCATTATCAAAATAGACTTTTAGAATCAGACAGGGCAAAAGTGTTGGTTCCTTTCTCTATTCCCAAGCAAAGCCCAAGATCAAACTCACCACAGAAGAAACATAACACCATCATAACCGTGATTTGATTTATGAATCTAAAGTCTTGGCAGCCACACTAAAGTACTTTCATATTCAAACAAATAAATCATAAAACTT
>JAPYYM010001938.1:0-12861 GCA_028534135.1 Potos flavus
CGTCTGCCTTCAGCTGAGGTCATAATCTCAGGGTCCTGGGATCGAATTCCACATCAGGCTCCCTGCCTAGTGGGAAGTCCGCTTCTCCCTCTGTCCCTCCCCGCCCCACTCATGCTCTCTCTCAAATAAATGAAATCTTTTTTAAAAAATGAAGCTTTAAAATTCACAATTAATATCAACCATAAATATATAAATCAAGAATAAGTATGATTTTGGCGCTTATTCAATAACCTCAAAGTAAAACTTGCATCTGGATAATTAATGCTGCCAGGAATATTTGGGTTATTTTAGTATCCCAAATTATTCAAATTCATTATCTACTTGAACTATGCTTCTTTTCTGACTTCTAATTTCATATGTTAATTATTTTTTCCATTTTAACATAAGCAGTAATTTCTTTCCATCTTCTAAATCTTTGTTTAATGTCACAGATAAGGGTCTACCAGCTTTTTTCTAGGGCAGCCTCAGAATATTGCCCTGTTCTATAATATGTTGTCAATTTCAGGTCATTTCATGCTATGGCAAGTGACAGAAAACATCAAACCCTATATGCAGAAGAAAAGAAGTAGATTAAATTAGTGGATAATCTTCATTTTCACTTAGTATGAAAAAGAACCCCTCATTCCTTAGCTTAATATTATATTTAAAATTTTGAATTTGGAGAAGCTTGTTATAATTTTTGGGTGATGGGTGTGTACCACTAAATAGAGGCTCAACTGATAGGTTTAGGAATATGGGCATTTTGGCGATTTTGCCATTGATGATCCAGGTTGCTATGAGTAAATCATCAAACCTTTCTGTATTGTAAAACAACAATAACAGTACCATCTTCCTAGCTTCCATGACTTTGTTTTAAGGCTCAAAGGGTAGAATGAATGTGACAACAATATTAAATATTAGAGATTATTGTCATTTGACAGCTAATCTGATTGTATAATTAAAATGCCATGTATTTACCCTCAGAACACTCTGTTCAGCAGACTTAGTTCGTTCCCAGGTGTGATGATCTTTTGTATTTAATAAGTCATTTGTGGTTCATTTAAGAGCTCATCATAAGCACCTCGTTAATTTTCCTGTAAGCTATTGCTGATGTCAGTGAGTGACCAAAATTCTAATAGGGCAAATCAGGCCTTGGATGAAAAGTTTTTTTGTGTGTGTATGTGTGCAAAATCTGTGGTATTTCTGGTTCCTCACTGCCTTTCGTAGTCACTCTCACGTTAGAGTCAGTGGGTTTTTCAGGGAAAATCTTGGCTCCCAGAAAAAGTCTGGGCCTTCTCAGTGTCCTAGTCCTTCTCAGATACACGAACCAGAAGAGGCCAACTCAAGTGTCATTGCAGAGGCCTTCTATAATCACAGTTGTAGGAAAGGAGAGTGGACCCTGGGGGACTCACTATGTGCTTTGTGGGTCTTCTTCATGGGGTCTCATTTTCCCCTCTTCCATCTTTTGAACTGTTGTCAGTCTGTCAAGGTTCAGCTGTGACCCTACATTCCTTGCTCAGTTTTTGCTTGTAGAATAAGGCCCTCAGGCCTCTTGGTGTTCACATTCCTACCCATGGTACCCTGGCAGATCATTTGTCCACTTGGGATGTGACTACAGTTGACTCTTGAACAACACATGAACTGCATAAGTCCACTGAGACATAGATTTCTTTTCTTTTCTTTTTTTTTTTTTTTAAGATTTTTAATTTATTTATTTAACAGAGAGAGAGATCACAGGTAGGCAGAGAGGCAGGCAGAGAGAGAGAGGAGGAAGCAGGCTCCCCGCTGAGTGGAGAGCCCGATACAGGGCTTGATCCCAGGACCCTGGGATCATGACCTGAGCCGAAAGCAGAGGCTTTAACCCACTGAGCCACCCAGGCGCCCCATAGATTTCTTTTCAATACATACAATACAGTACTGCAACTGCATTCTCTCTTATGATTTTCTTAGTAACTTTTTTCTTTAGCTTAAGCTTACTTTATTGAAAGAATACAGCACGTAATACATATACAAAATATGTGTTAATCGACAGTTTATGTCATCGGAAGGCTCCTGGTCAACAGTAGGCTATTAGTATTTAAATTTGGGGGGAGTCAAAAATTTCACGAAGATTTTCAACTGTGTGGGGGTTGGCACACCAGATGCCCTTATGGTTCAAGGGTTAGTTGTATGTTTCCATTGCTGCCTCTCCCTTTACTCTTGAGCTCACGGGCTGTGTCCTTTGTTTATGTTTCCCCCAGTCACTCTCCAGGGATGAACTCAATCAAAACTGAATGCTGGATGCATGAATGAATTCCTTCTATTTTTATAGTTGGCAATGTGTTAGGGTGAATTTTTGACTTAGGTTTTGTTCAAATTTGTTTAATGAATAGCTAAATGAAAACATTTCACAGGTTTCTGGTATTTTTTAATTAAACTATAACCATGGAGGTAATTTTTCTAAAAATCAATGTAGTACAATGCCCCAAAGTAATGACTTTGATTTCCTGATACTTTAGATTATAGCTTCAAAAATAGCTAATGCAACTGCTTAATTTCTTCAGCCAGGAAGGAAGGTAATTTTTATCCCTGATAAATTAAGAAGACACAAAACAACAAATATCGCCACATTATGCTCCCCCAAAGCAAGATAAGCTTTTATTCCACCCATGGAAAAATTGTTTGGAGGCTGAGAGCTTGGCAGTTTTCAGGGCATGTACAGAGCAGAATAATCCTTTTAAACCTGTTGGCAGCCTTGTCACTGGCTTGAGGTCCTGGTAGGCTCCTCTCTGCCTCCCTTCCCCAATGGCTTTGCTATGCTCAGTTGCCACCACTGTTTTGGGATCTGGAAGATCTCTTCTCTCTCCTTCTTTGTTAGTTATATCCTGGGTCACTGTCACCATCCATCTATCTTCTCCATTATTCATTCTACCCTGTCCTTTCTGGCACCTGCATTCAGGTACTGGTGCATAGGCATAAAGCTCTCAGCCTTAGGACTGCACCTACCTGGAGGGACACACATCATCTCCCCCCACCTAAGCGGGTGGCTCTGGATGAATCCATGGGTTGACTCAGATGGAACCAGGGTTCTAAACAAGCTGCCTATTTGCTCTCTGAAATACCCCAATCCACAGAAGGCAAGAATATCCTAAGAACCTAAGACATTTCTCAAACAGTGGGCACATTTTCCTAAACTTCTGCTGAGCTTACTAGAAATGTGTATAAGCCTGTCTTAAAGCATTTGGAACATTCCATTTCTATATCGTAATAGGTTTTTAACTCAATTTTCACATTAGAATGTATAATATCCTATAGGAAAAAAGGGAGCCTTGCCAATATAATTTCAAGGTGACTGCATCTTTTATGTAACATATGTCTAATGCCCTGGGTATAATAACTACCACTGTGTAACATCTCTTAAATTTCCATGGGTAATTAATTGATAACTGCTCTGTGGATGTTATATAAACCCTTTATTAAAACACATAATTCAATAATGAGAGATTTAAGTCCAAATCAAGTGAAGGACAGCATTTGGTTTTCTTTTCTTCTCTATGCAGCTAAATTGGGGCTGCCAGGTGGGGACCATTGCCCTCTTCAAGGATGGGGTGATCATTCTTGGGGAAAAGAGAAACAACCAACCATCAGCCTTTTCATGTAACAACCTTAAATTAAACTGTGAAAAGCATAGCCAGTCTGGAGGCCTGTCCTCTGGCTGGGGTTAGCCTCTGTGGTTGGCACTCGGAACTTTCTATAATGAAAGACAAATTAGCACACTGCACTTACAAACAGGGGAATCAATGAAACCAAAAGAAGCTTCCTCAGGAAAATAAAAACTAAACGGGAGATAAAGAATGATGTCCTCAAATATTGGAAATACTCCTTGCCCAACAAAAGGCTCCTTTGTATTGTTTTGCTAAAGCTGACTGTAATTTCGATGTTTCATAAAAATTTAAGTGGAGATTTTCTTTCCATGGTAGAAATAAATCTCCTGGAGGAAAGATTTTATATGTAATTCCAATTTTGTGGTGCTAAGAAAACAAAGAACAGGTGAAGATTTTACTGCAGGTAATTTTGTAAATTATTAAAGAAAAAACCTCCCACAGCCATGCCATAAACACACTCTCTATCAAAAACTAAAATAGGAAATCAACAATACCTCTTTTAGGTATAAAGCTCAAACCCTAAACTAGAAATAAAACTGCCTATAAATATTTACTGGTGAGATGACTCTCTGATAATAAATAGCTCTTTAAAACCAATATAGAAAATACTGAAAGACTGAAATATCCCTGTGACAAGATGGGTAAAAGAAGGGCAGCACATACCAATGTGTATGCTAAGGCTTTGGTGAAAATTGCATCTTTGATATTTTAAATTATTTAAAGGACATGAAATGCCTCATTAAAAATCTGTTTTTAAGAAAGTACAGAATTAGATATATAATGGGTTCATTCATAAAGTTTAGGAGGCAAGTTTAAGAAATTTTTTAATCAATTTTTTTAACATGGCATGTGCGCAGCTCAAGGAAGTTCTTTCCCATGTGTGGGAACCAATATCTACACTTGGCAGTGTGCTAGCTTCCACCTTTCCAAAGAAAGTAAAAGAACACTTGGCATAAAGAAATACTGCTTGAAAGAAATGGAAAGGCTATGTGACTGGTTGATCCACATCTTTATCTTTTGACACAAAAATTTATTGCGGTAGATTGTTTATTCCCTCAATTTTTAGAGAGCCATAAAAGGAAATTCTGTTTGAGTCTCATTTTATTGCTAGAAATAGTTTAATTCTGAGAGTGTGTGCCTACTTTGGTCAAGAACCCACGGGCACTTTTCTATCAAATGAAACCATTATTCCAATGACCTAAACCTAAAACATTTTAGAGGATCGTGGCAGAATTCTGGAGAGACTGGAAATACACGGAGAGAGAGAAAAAGAGTCCAGGGAAGGCAGAGTGATAGAAGACAGAGAGGCAGAGAGGCAGACAGGGAGAGTAGGCAAGGATGGGCAAGGGATGAAGAGAGATGGAGACAGAGAGAGACAGGAGTGGAAAAATCTTCCTGGTGTTCTACCAAGGGTCTAATTGTTGCTTTTAAAGTTAATTTAACAATCCTTGTCAAGGTAGCATGAATTTAATGTAATTGGTGGCCTGATTCCCATTTTTGATTATCATATGATTATGAACACATTTTTGGGGCAATTTACTTTGTCAGTCTGTTGCTCACCATTTTTCATCTTTGGATTTATCTGCACTGCAGGAGTTTAAAAGACCATGGAGAGGTGCCTGGGTGGCTCAGTCCATTAAGCATGTGCCTTCAGCTCAGGTCATGATCCCAGGGTCCTGGGATGGAGCCCTGCATGGAGTTCCCTGTTCAGCAGGGACCCTCTTTCTCCCTCTCCCTCTGCCTGCCTGCCACTCTGCCTGATTTTGCTCTCTCTCTCTCTCTCTCTGTGTCAAATAAATAAAATCTTAAAAAAAAAAGACAATGGAAATTTAAATATAACCTCACTCTGCTTCCCCCTGCCACCCCCCTCCCCCCCAAAAAAGAAGCATATTACTCAGTGGTTTGCCTAAAAACCCAGAGGCTGAAGCTTACTAATGTGAAATCAATCTAGTGCCTGGTTCACTCAGTTGGGCTCCTGGGAATCTCATCAGATGTTGGCAGCCATGGTGTTTGAAGAGATTGCTGCAGCTGCTTCTGGTAAGGATCCCATGGAGCCTGGTGCCAACTTGAGTTAATCTGCCCGTCGTTTCCTCCAATCTAGGGTTACCTTTGGAGCACCCTAATTGGGGTACTTCACCTCGTTCTTTCTTTCTTCCTGTCACCTGCCAATGCATAGGTTAGCCAAAAGGCCAAGAGGAAGTCCCACAGGCCACTCAGGACAATCTTTGGGAAGATGGCTCTAAAGCACATCACAGAGTAGCTAGTGTTACACTGAAATGGAATTACTCATTGTGCATTTTAGAGAAAGTGGTGTAGAGTCTAGAAATAGGAGCTGCTACACTGTATACTGTCCTTATGGATATTCCCTGCTTCCAGTAATATGTTCATAAATTCCAAGTGACACCCCCAAAAGCAACCTAGTCCTTGCTAAAATCTCAGGGTACAGTGGTGCTATAACTAGGGGTGCAGACTGTGAGCACAGTCAGTAGATTCATTTTCACTATGAGAAGGTAAATCCTGTTCCATGCTTTCCATATAGATAATGCTTTTTAACTTGATCCTCTGACCAATTTTATTGGAATTGATTTTTTTTTTTTTTTTGCTTTTTCTCATACAGATTTCACTGTTTTATGAATAGGCTACTTAATGTGGGAAAAGCATTTGAAAAATTTCTCAAGTTCCCATTTAAAAAATGGCAACCCAAATCCCACACCCTTCTTTGAAACTTGTATTCTAGAAATTTCTCCTGTATTTAAAATTTCAGGCTAATCTGTCTTTTTCCACACTGCTCTGTCTCTAAAGCCTTCTCTTCTTGGCCTGTGTGGCCACACCTACTCATGTTTGAAGACTTGGTTTGGTTTCATCTTTTCCTATCATCTGTTCCTACCAACCTCCTCTCTACTTCTTGCCTGGTAGCATAGACAGTTCTACTTCCTACACACTTCTCAGGATGGAACTCTTGATTCCCCAAGGCACAGAGTGTTATCTTAGAAGGATTTGCGTTTCCATTATATGACCAGGAACATAGCAGATGTTCAACAAAACGAATGGATGAATGAAAATAATGGAAAGAGTTTAGGCTTGGTCTTAATCAGATCTGTGTGTGAAAATCTAACATTATCTCTTATTTGCCATGTGACTTCGGGCAAATTACTTTAGGTTTCTGAGTTTCACTATAAACATTTGTGAAATGGGCTAATAATAATACATGCTTCCTAATCTTTAGAAGTAAAGATTAAATAAGATAAATATATTAAGTGTCTAGGACATAATAAGCACTAAAGTACAGTCCTCCTTCCCCTGTGAATACATAAATGTGTGAATTTGTGTTTGTGGGACAGATAATGAAATAACCAAAGTTGTAGAAGGAAGCATCTATAAACCTGGCATTTTGGTCTTTTCTAGAAATCTCTCTTTCCTATCTTCCCTCTCACCATGGGGGGCTTTTCTCATTATTTTGTGCAATGTTTGTGTAGTTAAACTTTTGGATTTAGTGACTTATATCATTAATGCTTGAAAGAGGTGTGATTGCCCTTTCCATTTCTAAAATGGTGAGTTAAAAATTAATGTACTTAACTGTCTTTAGTCATTTATTTCAAAGAAGATATCTGACCATTATGTTTTTAATTTTACGAATGTCATGATCAATTTTCTTGACACCTCCACAACTTATTCTTTCATGTGTGGCTTCTGGAAATGTTTATTATTTGACTGACAGTATTTAGAAGGTAATAATAATAAGAAATAATCAGTAATACTCAAAATGAAGCCAAAGAGGGAATGTTTTAAAAGTAACAATAAAAAAAGAACCTGAATTTTAAAAATGTTTTATTCAACAATAGGCATCCAAACTATCTGAGAGATTTAATGGCTCATCTTATAGCTGCTGAGAAGACAGGCATAATCTATTCATATGTGGCCCTGAATACAAAGCAGTAGAGACACAAAGCTTTATAGTATTTCAAGCATCTTAATTTGTGTTCTGGAAGGCAGAAATGGGGCTTTATATCGTTCATTGAGAATAGGATTTTTTCTTATTTTTTATTAAAATACTTTTTAATAATTTTATTTAAACTAAAAAATCCCAATTCACTCTCCTCCCCCAACCTCTGCTCCCTACCTCTGCCTCTTGCAACCACCAGTCTGTTTTCTGTATCTATGAGCTTGTTTTATTAGATTCCACATATAAGAGAGATCAAACAATATTTGTCTTCCTCTGAGTTATTTCACTTAGCATAATGCCTTTGAGGTCCATGTTTGTTGTTGCAAATGGTAAGATGTCATTCTTTTTTATGGTTGAATAATATTCCATTGTGTGTGTGAGATTGTGAGATATATACCTCACAATTTCTTTATCAATCCATCTTTGGATGGACACTTAGGCTGTTCACATATTGTATTCCTCACTCTGTGACTTCTATTTGGTAGTTTCTTATATTTCCCACCTCGAAGCTCTCACTGTGTTTTTACATTCTTCTCCCCAGTTCGGTGAGGTATGTTTATGACCATTACTTAGAACTCTTTATCACAGGTAAGCTATTTGTCATTTAAGGTTTTTTTTTTTTTTTTCTTTTTTTTCCGGAGTTTTATCTTGTTCTTTCGTTTGGAACATACTTCTCTGTTTCTTCATTTTGCTTGACTCTCTGTATTGGTTTGTACAGAGTAGATGAAACCACCACTTCTCCTAGTCTTGAATGAATGGCCTCATGTAGGAGATAAACCTTTTTGTTCAGCCCCACCCCAGCTCTTGATCATTTTGCAAACCTCTGTGCTTGACCAAGCAGTGTATTATATTTTTAATAGCTTCCAGTAGTTGAGGATGTGCCAACACCTGTCAGTGTCCCAAAGGGAAGGACCTCAGCACCTAGATTCAGGTTGGAAGACAGGCACTTCAGGGAACAACTTTTAAGAGGCTACAAATATGTATGTATAGTCCCGAGGGAATGCAGGTCTACATCTCACTGGTCACTAGAGCCAGGTGATCTGGAAGTTTCCCCTTGCCTGGACTGCAACAATCTGGGCTCCAGATGAGTCTAGAAGCTCCTTCCTGGGAGATACTGGTGAGCTGCAGCTGGGCACAGGAGAGTGTCAACATGGCACCCACAGCCTGTGTTCCTTTAAAGCAGCTCTATAGGCCACTAAATGTGTGTCAGACCTGAAGCCTGCTTCTCAGTCTGAAGCTCCAGGACAAGTCCAGTGGCAAGACGAAGGGGTGTGCCTCAGTCAGCTGTCTACGCAGTGCCCTAGGTGGGCAGCCTACCAAGAACAACAGGCCTCTGATTGCCACCGTCCCATGGAATGGAGCAGTGCAAGCCCCTTCAGTCACCAGAGCCAAGCCATCGAGGGTGTCCCCTGCGAGTCAACCTCAGGTAAAGCTGCCTTCCAGGGGACACTGACACTGTGGCAGGGCAGAGGGTGAGCAGCAGATAGCGCCTGTCCTCCCAGGTCTCTGGAAAGGACTACTGTCAGCCCTGAGATTTTTAAAAAAAGACCTGCGCCTCAGGTCACAGCCCTGATGATTAGTTAATAGGTTTCTTTCACAGGAAGATCAAGCTCCCATGTCTGTTGCCTCCTTTTTTTAAAACAGATTTTTATTTATTGAGAGCGAGAGAGAGCGAGAGAGCGCGAGCACAGAAGGAGAGGGAGAAGCAGGCTCCCCACCGAGCAGAGAGCCTGAGGTGAGAGGCTCGATCCCACGACACAGGAATCATGACTGATGTGTCATGACTGAGCCCAAGTCAGACGGTTAACCTACTGAGCCACCCAGGCGCCCTTTGGGTCTGTTGCCTTTTGTTGTGTTTTGCTGATAGCAGCTGTTTAAAAACGCTCTCCCCATTGGTTACAATCCTGTAAGCAAATCCCGCTGGCCACGAGAGCCAGGCAATGGGGAGGTGTCCTCCGGCAGCAGCACGAGAACGGGCGCACCACAAAGGGGTACTACGGGTCCCTTTCTGGGTGACACCCATTATTTCAGTGTCCTTACCTGAACGCAAGCTCCCCGGCCTGCAGAGCCAAGCGATCCAGAGGCTCCCCTGAGCGGCAGGCGCTGTGGAGTCTCCTTCCCGCGGAGACTGGCGTTCTGGAGCAGGCGCGGGAGCCCCAAGATGGCGCCGGCCCGGCAGCCTGGCAGAAGTGTGTGCTGAATGAGACGCCTGTCTTCAGTCCACCACTTGAAAGAAGCAGGTAAGCCTCTTTCACTTGAAGTCCGGATGTGATCAGCTGCCCCTGAGTTGGGCCCTGGGGCGACTGAGTCCCGGCAACACGAACCCTTTAAAAGTTGTTACTCAGATTGCTACTGTGTTGTGGGTCTTGGGATAAGAAACTGAGGTCTTAAAAGTGAGATATTTCAGGGGGCTTGTTTCTCAAGTGCGTATCTTAAATTTTGGGGTACTCAGCATGGGGTTCAAACCTTTTGCTCCTCAGAGAACCTCTGCGTTTTGAGTTTCCTCCTCCCATGGGTCAGTGCGCCAGAGGTGGTGTGTATGCTAAGAGTTTATTCCAGCCTCTCCTACCCGCTTAGATGTAGTTTTCTTCTCATATGCTCCATGTGTGGTCATCACTCAGCCAGCATTTAGGTTTTTTTTTTCTCTAAGCTTTTATTTATTTATTTGAGAGATCCTGAATGCATACCAGTGGAGAGAGGGATAGAGGGGGAGGGAGAGGAAGAGGGAGATAATCTCAAGCAGACTCCCCGCTGAACTTGGAGGCCAACCATGTGGGACTTGATTCCACCACCCTCAGATCATGACCTGAGCCAAACCAAGAGTCTAAACCTTAACCTACTGAGCCACCCAGGCACTGCAGCATTTAGGTTTTTAAAGAGAAAATTGTTCCATATGTAGCTGTTAGACTCAGCATATCTGTGGGAGGAAGCGAGTTCAGGATCTTCCTACATCGCCATCTTAAACTTTGCATCTACAATAAAAAATACTGGAAAATAAGAGTCTGAATAAAAAGAATTATTAATAAATTCTTACAATTACAAAGCATCTTTCATTCCAACATCCTGAGGAGTTTAGTATTTTTCCCAAAGGCACTGTTTAATGTTCCTCTCATGCAGTTTGACTTATGGCACACTGACATGGTAAATCAGAGGCAAAATAGCACTTAACATTGAAAGATTGCGCTACTGCGGTAAGACCAAACACAAAGCTCATTCTAGTAAACTCTGTTTTTTTTTTTTTTTTCTTTAGGAAATTTTGTTTTTTAGAAGCTAATAAAGCCAGCGAAGGCTTTTAGCTTCTTCCCACAGTCAGTGCTTTGCAACTTGGACTAGCACTTTTTGTTGCCACGATGTCAGATTCTTCATTTTTATGCATAATCATGGCCCTTCACTTTGCTGGCCCACTGGGACATATATTAATCATTTTTTAATAACCCATTAGGTGTAGTCATATCCTGTGGCAACCAGGTCTCTATTAATTTCAAAGTCTTTAGCTTTATGCAGCATATCTAATAATGCATTTCTCCATCTGCTTGGGTAAAGAATGAGCTTGGAAATAATGGTCAAAACAGTGTTTTTTAAGTTTTCATTAGATCATATGGTTTTTCGGGGGTGGAAGGCAATACCTTAAACTATATGTGTTAACCATATAGAATATAATAGGATCATTATTGCAAGTCAATGTCAGTAGACTACTCAAATCATAGTGGCTAGGTATGTAATAGATTCAAAGTATGAATAAATATACATACATTATGTTCCCATTTAGACCTCAGTAAACCTGTTTCTAATAAATAACAGTCTTTCTGCATCTAGATGTCTCCCTTTTTCTGAAACCTGATTCCTAGACTGCATAATGCTTAATATTTACAAATGGGATATGGTATATATTAAATGTGGGCATGCTAGTAACAATTTGGTTCTAAAGAGAATTGGCATTTATTGAACATCACTATGCCTGGCACATCATTTCAGATAATTGTCATAATGAGAGGTTGGGATTATTTTCAAAATCTGAGAAAAGAAACTTGAGTTTCAGAGCAGCAAATGATCTAATTGACTGTATGATGTGCCTAAGATTAGAAATTAACAAATTAAGACTAGCTGAAATTTTTCTTTGTGGTCAAGAAATTTCCTAACTACAATATAATCTAAAAGCAATAAAATTTAAGCTGTTTAAAGTAATCTAAATTTAAATTACTTTAGACTAGCACTTTGCTATACAACTAGTCTGGAAACTCCAAAATGTCAAGGATTGTGTTTTTCCTATTTATCATTGTATCCAAATGTCTACCCAGTACCTGGCACAGATTAGGTGAATAAATATCTGTAGAATAAACGAATGCCATCTTTTATGATCATGCCTGTCACCTTATAAATGACCACACATGTAGACATTTCCTAAGTTGAGTTATGCCTTGATTTTATCCTCTAGGGAGAAATAAAGCTCATTTATTATGAAATATCAGAACAAATCAGTCTTCATAAATTAAATGAAACATTGTTGCTCTTTTTGAGAAGGCTTAGCATGTTTCTGATGGATTGCACACTAGTATAATTTTGATTTCATGAAATCAGCAGATATTGCTTTGTTGCTATGCTGGATGGTAGATACATAAAGATGAATAAAATTGTGACCCTATCCTCAGTAACTGGCATGACATGATGGAAAAACAATTGGATGCAGGGATCAGAAAAAACAAAAACAAAAACAAACCAGCACTAGGAACCTGTGACCTTGGGCATATTATTTAGCTTATTCCAGACTTGGTTTTCCTATTTCTCCTATTAGCTCTTTACTTTCCGTTTCTTTCCTTATGTTTTAGGAATATCTCTTATAAATTGCATTTATTTGAATTTTCTTTTAATCTGTATGATAACATTTTTATTTTATTTGGAAAGCTTAGGCAGTCTACATGGTATATTTGAATTGTTTCTAGTTTCTAGTTTTTATTTTGTGTTTTCCATTTGTCCCTTTTTTTCTGTTACTTTTTTTTAATGAAGTCTTTTTTTTTTTTTTTTTTTGTTAAAAGCTGTTTTAGCCTGACAGAAAAAAATTCAGGGAAAGGTACAAAGATTTCCCCCATACCCCTTGTCTCCATGTATGCATAGCTTTTCCTATTATCAGCATCCTCCACCAGAGTGGTACATTTGTTGTAATTGATGAACTTACACTGACACATCATAATTACCCAAAGTCCATAGTTTACATTATGATTCACTCTTGCTGTTGTGGATTCTGTGAGTTTTGGGTAAATGGATAGTGACATGTGTCTCTCTGTTACTTTTATCCTG
>JAPYYM010001939.1:0-12859 GCA_028534135.1 Potos flavus
GCAGGTTGGACAACATGTGAGCTTCGGGCGACAGTTGCTACAAACAAGATGGCCGCTCTGACACTGAAGAATGGGTGGTAACACATAGTCAAAGCAGACTGGACACTCAAAAAGACTCGCCAAGTCATTGTTGGATGCAGTTGTGCCAGTCAGGGCAGGCACCCTCTGGGATGGTGTACACTTCGAGGTTCCAGTAGGTAATGCTGTTGCAGTCTGGCGGCTCATTTCTGTAACAAAACATAAATAAAAATAAAAGGAGGCAGGAGAAAAAGAATTACAACTATCACTTGTTTTATAAATAATGTTGACATGCCAGAAATACTTAAGTTTCATACAAAATGTACTGTGAGCAAAAGAATAAAGGATTTAAAAAACCATAAACTACACAAATTATGCATTTTGATTATAAGTTGTATACCAGATAAAATCTCTTTTATCAAAATGTTCCAGGACACATGTAAAATTCCCTTTCTTAGAAAAATATTAAAAATCTGCCTGGATGAACTAGACAACGTGGAATAAATGCTGAAACAGAAACTGGACCAGCAACAACTAAAGAAACCATTGGTTAAGTAGCTTAAGTTCAATCAAATCCGTTTTCACTGAACTTTCCCCTCCCTCTCTATGTTCAATTCCCCTGCTCAGTCTACTTCTTTCCCATTCTGGGTCAGCTCCCAACAGTTACAGGGAGTCACAAGTGATCCAAAGGATCACCAGGACATTAGTTTTGATTAACTCCGCGTAATGGTAAACAGTAATCTACTTTAGATATAGATTTAGAGAATGGAGGGGGTCACCAGGGAAAGGGTCTGCTGCCATCCCATCATCCATCTTCATCTAGTAAGTCTTCCCCTAGAATGTTAACATCAGCTATGTATTAATCTTATTTCCTACTGATCAGTACCCCCCACCTCAAAAGTGGGAGGAAGAGAAATGGAAAGCCATCTTCAAAAGTTCTTAGTCTGGCACTTAGAGAAAAGTACATGTTTCTATTCTACTTCCATTCCACAATACAAATCAGATATAATTTGCAAAAGGAAAGAGCCAGAAAATAAGGTAAATAAAGAATAAAGATAAAAGCACCAGAGGGATGCACACAACATTGGAGACACAGTATAGTGAACAGGTTAAGAATTCCTTGTACCCTAGGGCTCACCAGTGTTGCTGAAGCATTCATCAGCACAGTAATATTATTTAAGAGATAAATGTCACCTAGAAGAAATGACAACAAGGTAACTAACTTGCCAGGCTAAATGAAAGATAAAGCAAACATCTTCCCCAGGAAACTACCTTTGCTAGGATAGGCCATATTTGTCTCAAGGGTAACAAAAGATCAATCTACTAATGTCCTAAGACTGCATTCCCAACTATATAAGCCATATTTCTAACAATACTAAAATTTAATGTCTCAAATTTAATGCTTTATCAATTATAATTGTTATTCTGTTGCAAAGAATGTAACTTTGAAAAAACAATGCTGGTTACCAACGTGACCATAGAAACGGAATTTGAGTTCTAGATTACTCAAAGATAGACACCTCAAGTGAGGGCTGAAGGTGCAAACCAGATTAATTCCACTGTCAACTAAAGTTAATATTCTACAATTCAAGAGTTTACAAAAGTACAGAATTCCATCATAATATGGTTTACCACATGGACTTAGGGACAAGAGAAATCAATTTTCATCATCTGAAACACTGTAAAACCCAGGTGTTAGACTCTGTGCTGATGATCCACTCACTTTCCATCACTTGGAAACAATGGGCATAGCATTGCCAAAATGCCCCATCCATATCTATGCTGTATGCCTATTTCATGGTCCATTTTATACTGTTCACTTATAAGCAACATGATAATTGCAAAGTGGTTCCCTGAGCACAAGACAGTCTAAACTACCAAAGCCTTTTCAAATCACTAAACCAAAACAAGCTAATCACAGCAAGGGACAGTAAAATCAGTTCGTATTCAACATACTAGAATCAGGAAAATATAAGCAAGAAAAACACTGTCATTTCATTTCCTAACCTAACATAGCTGTACATTGATCATCAATCATGATATGTTAAACATGTTTATGTTAACATGCTTACGTTAAAAATATCTCTCTATTATTTTTCCAAAGACTAGAGAACGTAATTTAAATCCCTATCTAAAGACTGAAAACAAGTGAAATGAGGCCGGTATTTCTTGTGAATGGAGGTATTTACAGGACAGCAGCTGCTAAAACCTCCCAAAGCTCCAAAGGTGGAACCCAGCTCCATCTTCAAACAAAAAGAACCTCAACCACACAACAGCCCTGCAGTAGGAACCAAGGACTCAAGTGTCTTTAGACAACCCTGCAGGAGTGATGACCTAACCCGAAGCTCAGTTTAAACAGAAAAGTACAGCAGATCAAAAGAAACAGCGCTGCAAATTTGAGCTCAATTACATTGCAGCCACTCCCTGATCCAGATTCCACTGGCTTACAACTTTCTCGTTTCACAGTTTAAGCAACCCAGTCTCTTAATGTCAATACCTTTTCTCTTCCTTGACCCAGCTGCTGGTAAACATGTGAGCAAGACGCCCCTCCAAGAGTACAGAAAAGGTACGGGAGACTTCTCAGTCATGAGAAGTCAGGTAACTCATAGCCTTTCCCCCAGAAGCAAATACGATTTTTAACAGAGGCCCCTCCTGGACACCTTCTGTTCCCTAAGCATGTCCGAGTTCAAGTTTAGACGCGAAGGTAAGTGCCCTGCTCTGTAACACTCCAGTCACTCCTCCGAAGCACGAGCTACCGCAGCAGCAGAGAAAGACTCTCCCGTCCCAAAAGGAGTCGACCACACCTCCCTGCGAGCTCAAATTCGCCTGCGTTTCCAAAAATGGGCGCCATCACTGAGCTGTCCTCCGCTGGGCCCTAAACCTTCTGTCTTGGAAGTTTGTCTTCCCCACATTCGTTGGCTAGCCCGGTTGGGTGAAGGACGGGGCTGTAAGGTGCGAGGAGGCTGGAGTAAGAGTGCCTCGGAGCCAGCTCTGGAGCTACTATAGGGTCCGGCCCGCCAAGAGAGCCACGCGGAGCCCCCGGGGCTGGAGCCTGGCTGCTGCTGGGAAATCCTGCTCCAGCCCGCAGCGCCAGCCGGCCCCAGGCTCGCTGCGCCCAGCCGCAGCTAACGTGGGGCGGGGCTGGCTGGGCGGGGCCCGCAAAGGCAGGGCTAGCTGGGCGGGGCTCGCAGGGGAGAGGCTGACGCTGTAGGCACGCCCGCAAGCTCCGCCCTCCCAGCCCAGAACTGCTCCTCCGCACCATACTGCGTGGCGCAACTCCAACCCTACCCTCGACCCCCAGCGACACTGCGACCTCAGCATTTCCACAAGTTTACAATTAGGTCGAAACATGCCCTTCTGTAGAACAAAACAGATACTGGCAATTTTGTATGATTTCAACCTAAGACCTACACAGAATATACGGGACATATATGGCCAGACAAGTGCTCTTCTGGTTAACCGTGTGAACACAGAGTAAATGCATCCTCCGCACTTCATTCGCTATTCACCGGGAGTCAACTATCTTATTTCCTTAATTCTAACTCACTCCTCCACTTCTACCCCTTTTGGCACCATACTTGAAACACCTTCTCTCCCTTCGAAAAGACTGCAGTGAGAGTAGTAATATACAGTATTATACAGTATATAATATACAGTATATAACCATATGAAACTCCTTCAACCTCCAAACTGAGATTATATTCTCTTCCCAGTCTGGGAAAACCATCTTAAATGGCCTCATTAAACACAGAAGCTTGTTTGGTTTTTAAAGAAGCATTAACCGTGCCCCAATAAAGTCTTGGGCCTCGGATTTGCCCTGCGTCAGGAAGTACACTCGGGGGTTTAACCTGTCATTACATCATGCTTACAGGGCAGCCTTTAAACAAACAGCAGGAGCTAGTAGTGGGAATGAACCCTGTGCAGTAAGTTGTAGATTACCCACTTTCCACATCAAATTTTAATTCTAATAACTTCCCAACCCTATTAATAGTGTGTTCACTTTGGCCTCATTTTTTTTTTAAGATTTTATTTATTTATTTGACAGAGAGAGAGATCACAAGTAGGCAGAGACGCAGGCAGAGTGAGAGGGGGAAGCAGGCTCCGTGCCAAGCAGAGAGCCCAATGCGGGGCTCGATCCCAGGACCCTGAGATCATGACCTGAGCCTAAGGCAGAGGCTTTAACCCACTGAGCCACCCAGGCACCCCCAGCCTCATTTTAATATTAGGCTACACAAAACATCTTTAGGAATAGAAATGTCATTGAAATTAGATAAAGTCTGTTCACTGACAAATATAAATTATTATTACCTACATTTTTATTTTCTAATACATATTCATAGGGAAACTCTTTCAAAACAGTTAAAACTGAACCCAAATGTACAAAACAAGTCAAAGGGAAGGAATGATTCCAGGGAAAAAAATAATCATTTTTCCCAAACTTCCAAAGGATCTGTTACAGAGCCTTATAGCACCATCTGAAAACCATTAACTTACAGACAAACCTCTCAACAAGTGAGTCAGGACAATAAAAGTGGAAGCATTCTGGAGCCACCTACACACACAGCTGGATTCAAACCCAGTCTTCACCACCTGTTCAGCCATAAAACTGGGACAGTATTTCCAGCCTCACATAGCTTTTGTCTGGATTAAGGGAGATGGGTAATTTATGTATATCATAGATGGTATACTCCAAAATATGTATTCACCTAACACCTCCAGAACTTTCTTGCCTTGCTTGAGGTCATCTACCAGTTAAGAGACCTAGAATGTGTGGGTTCTAAAAGATACTTTGAGTTTGTAAAGGTGATCAAACATGTCTGCCAAAGATCAACTGTCATTTAACTAATGTTTAGCACAATAAGCCTTAATGAATTTCTTGACTAGGCAGAACATTTACAATGGTTTTACGAAGAGCTTAAAATTTCACAAAAATTACATTACACTAAGACAAGCCCATAAAATACAAAGTTAAAAATCCAAAATTTACGAAGAGTGCCCTATTACCTAAACTTTCTAAAGCTTATATCTCAAGATCAATTTGGTATTTAAGTAGACTTTAATCTACATCAAAACATTTTATAATCAGTCTTTAATGCTCTCAGTAATTTCAGAGCATTTAATCATTGTTTTGTCACATCAACATACAGTAAAAGTGGATGGACTTAAACTTTTATTCTTGATTTCATGTGGGAACCTTGGTTTCTTTTTATAAAGGACTGATGAACAATTTCTCTGATTAGTCATACCTCATGCTAAGTAATATACAACTATTTTTTAAAGTTTACAAAATGTTACTATGGGAGGCAAATAATGCCCCCTCAAAGATGTCTGCATCCTTAAGGCCTGCCACTGAACCTGTGACAGTGTTATTTTATAGCAGCAACAGGAAGCTAATACAGTTACTTACAAAATAAAGGTTTAAAATGGAGAAATGCAGTCACATATGTAAAAAGGATCACAGTGTATTGCAAAGCAAGTTACAAACAACATACACAGGAGGTACAGGCTCGGGCATGATATAGATATGTAATTTTTAGCAATTTTTTTCTTCAAAGAGGACAATAAATAAACTGCTTTATCAAGATTAGTCTGAGAGTTGTGAAAACTATCAAAATAGGAAGTGAAATTTGCATTTTTAATTTAGTAAAAAAGAATGCAAATATCACCGGCTAGCCCTCTTTTACTTCCCCAAAAATTATTCCTAGAAATGATATAATATTCACTGTAAAATAAAGTACAGGTTCAGATTATGAATTTGTTCTACTAGGAATCAATGGATTATATAAAACTCCTCCATTCAAAACATTTAAGGGCTTTCGTCTTTTAACTCCTTTTTACAGAAGAGGTACTTTCTACATTTGACACTGTGAAGGGTATTATGCAGAAAATGTTATGTTAAAATCCTTTCTATTTTAAGATTTACTTCTCACACACTGAAAAAATTAAATTTAATGCAAGTCTTAAAAAACAGCTTAAAATGCCAAATGTTAAAAAAAATCAAACTTCATTATAAAACAATAATGCTAAGAAAAAAAATTAAACAACCATTTTTAGTTTCCAAAACTAGCAAAATAATACGAGGAATTTAAATTGTACATACTTCCCTAAAAGCTCTATTTTCCTAAAGATAATTCTGAAAACTCCACTGCTACAGAAGAAGAGTTACTTATGTATCTAGTAAGACTGGTGATCTGAAATCGGGAAAGCCTAGGACAATAATCTGGTAAAATGATCTGCTGTAAAAACAGAAGTCTGAACAAAGGTGATAGCCCAGTAAATGGAGAGAAAGGGCAAACCCCAATTCAAATGTGTAAAGTAACATACATTTGCCTTTTTACTGCAGAAATCACTCTGAGACTTCCACCCCAGTAAAAAAACAGCATATACTGAATCAGAACCCACTAGACACTATGCTAGATACTGCAGTATAGTAGCAGATGAAATGCTAAGTGGGAGTGAGATGCCTATGAGAGGTCTACGCAGAAAAGCAGTTGATGCACAACAGCTGAGAGTGCAGATGAGGCGTTAACACACAATGCTATCTGAAATCACATGGGAGAGGAACATGCCTAAAATAAGAGAAATCCCAACATTTAAAGACTGAAGAGTTCATTGATGGGAGGCAGTGACCCTGGACTACAACAGTTCTCAAACTTTATGGTGCCTACTAATCATCTAGGATCTTATTAAAATGCAGGTTCTGTTTTAGAATCAGAATTATTCTGAAGCTGGGCCTGAGATTCTGCATTTTTAACCCGAGGTGTGGCTAATTGCCAGTTGAGGCTCACATGAGTAGCAAAAACCTGAACAACCGAGAAGGAAAGCAAAGTGAGAGAAAAGCAGGAGACGGTGGTGTCTCAGAAGTCAAGGGAAGGCACAGACTTAAGAAGAAGATCTATAAACACTCACATGTACAAATATTAGAATAACTTATGCTTTATTATATACTTATAGGGAACTTGTACTCTTTCTGTAATCAGAAAAAAATTAAAAAGCAACAACCACACATGCTTGAACATGTAAAAAAATTCATGGAATATATAGCACCCATGAACCTTTCTTGCTTGATTAAAAATAATCAAGCAATGGATCAAAATATGTAATTTAGAAATGGTGATCTTGTAAAAGGTGCAAATAAATATAAAAATTTTTTAAATCTATGGTAAGAAGTAGTAAAAATAATGGCACAGTCAATCATGTGGAATCTGCTGAGAAGTCAAGTATGATCATGCCTAACAGGTGTTCATGGGTTGGCATTATAGAAGTTACTGGTGACCTCTGCAAAAGCAACCTTGGAGATATGGCTTTTGTGTAAATCAGACCAAAGGAGACTGAATAGGATACTGTGTTAACAAAAAGCATGGCTGTGGAGGGGAGAGGCAAGTTAGAGAATGTTTGAAAGGCCCAGGGAAGTTGTCCACGTGGTTTCTCCTTTTCTTTTAAATGGGAGAGACCAGGATATAGTGAATGCCGATAGAGACCAGAAAACAGAGTAGTAATCCCAAGAAATGGAGCAATGTGATAAAATAAAATTCTTAGTGATAGGGCATTCAAAACTCAAGAGTGACTAGACTTTTTCAGAAGAGGTACTTTCTCCATGGTAAGAACAGAGAAGACAGAAGATGTCTAGCTCAGGAAACTGGAGGTTAAGAAAGCGTCAGTCTGAGAGTTTCCATTTTCTCAGCTAAGTCTCTGCACAGTCATCCTCTTTTGGTAGGGGGTGGGGAAGGGGGGGGATAGAGAGAAAATGGTATCAGCACCAAGCCATGGCAGAGTGTTTTTTATGAATTGGTTAGGTCTTGTTGGTAGGACATTGAGGATACAGTCAAATATGTTTAAGTATAACTAAGTCATTACCTTAGGTCCCCAAAAAATCTCAACTGCCTTTCTTGAACCAAAGGAGAAATACTTTGCCATTAACATTAATATGTTCTCCAAACTTCTGGATCAGAACTCTAAAACTAGCTAGAATGGCCAAACTTAACAGACAATACCAAGCACTGATAAGCACAGAGAGGACTTGAACTCTCATACTTTGCTGGTGGGAATGCAAAACGGTACAATATCTTCCTCACTTTGTAGAAAGCTTTGTTGCACAGCATGGTTCTATATCCCAACTCTGTTTTACTAGCTATTATATGATATTATTTAACATCGAATCTACAATTTACTAACATCAAGAATAAAAGTACTAACATCTCCCAAAACAATGCAAGCCCATTTTTAACAGGCTAACAGTAAAATTTTCCCTTTCTCACTTGCCAAGATAAAGATTATAATAAACGTCAAAATTGTGTCAAAACAATCATTTAAACCTAACTGCAACCATTCTGATTTCATTTCTCACAATTATATCATAAAAAAAATACCCATCCTTAGGGATTAGGAGTACACTTGTTATGATGAGCACTGGGTGATGTATGGAACTGCTGAATCACTATATTGTACACCTGAAACTAATATGACACTGTATGTTAACTGTACTGCAATTACAATAAAAACTTTAAAAAAAATAAGACAAATACCCTTTTTTTCCCCCTTAAATCCTTAATTATGATTCATTTTTTTGGCATAGCCACCTTACCTCAAGAAAGTTTTCAGAAAGAACTATATATAAGAGTCTCAATCTTGGCAGTCCGAAGCTCTTAGAGAAACTGCACAAGTTTACAATTCTAGTCACACCCTTATCCCTTGAAAACTATATAAATTCTGCTCATGATCTTTTGAAATGTAATGATATAGATGAAAAATCTAATGCCGTTTTTATTCTTATTCCTTTGCAGATAACATTTTCCCCCCGGCTTGTCGGACTCTTGTCTCTGAAAGAAATTTTCACAAGGGCACCTGGCTGGCAGTTGGTACAGCATGCAACTCCTGATCTCAGGGTTGTGAGTTCAGGCCCTGCCTTGGGTGTAAAGATTACTTAAAAATGAAATCTTAAAAAAAATTTTTTTTCCTTCACCAAAACATCTAAGTATATGCCATCGGCACTTGCTGAACAAAACACTAGGTGAGTCTTTTCAATCCAAAGGTTCAAGTCTTTCACCTTTGTGGACTTCTCTTCTAATTATTCTTTGATCCTTCCCACCTACTCGTTTCTTTTCTGCACATAATTCTGATACTGACCCTGCTCGATTTATCTTCCAGTCACATATTTTTTCCTCACAATTTCAATCTTTGTTTTGCACTGCATTCCAAAAGAAATCAAGTTCTAATTCAAGAATTTGGTTTTGATAAAATTACCTTATGACTTGCTTGATATAGTAAAGCATTTTTTAATTATGTAGATACCCTCAATCTCCAACAAAAGAATCAAGATTTTGGTGGCAGGAATGGCTGTTTCCCTGTCCTTTCCCTGAAATTGGAATGGCTACAACTGCTCTTGTACTTCCTCAACCCCTCATATGAAAACATGAGTTTCCATATTTTAATTGCCACGCCTCTCACTGGACCTTGCCTGTTTGTTGTTGCTTTTGTTCTTGCTGCTATAGTCTCACCGGGTCACAGGGTCAGCAAGCTAAATAAAAAGGCTAAATAGAGATCTTCCTCCATTTTCATTAAAACAGCTGCCCCAAATATTTATTAAACACCTCATATGAACCAGGTATTGTCCTCGGAAGTTTATATACGCTGCAATTTCATTTCTTCATTTCGGTGAGCTTCCAGGCCGTCTATACCCTACACCTCAAGGGTGAGAAAATAAATTTACAAAATAAATGTTTCGGATAATAGAACTAGTAAATAATGGAAGTTGGAGCTCTTCTGATCAGTGCAGACTTAGAATGGATGGGCGGAGGGGGGGCAAATGGCAACCAGGCAAAACAAACAAACATACCAAAAATTTTAAACTTGGAAGAAATCTTAACCAATTCTCATTTTCAGAAAAGAAAAATGATACAAATTACTTGCTAAATGTCACGTAACTTAGGTCAATGTTCTAACCTAGGCTGTATAATTTTCTCTATCTATCCATCCATCCATCTATCTAAATCCCCCAACACGGGGCTTGACCTCACAACCCTGAGAACAAGACCTGAGCTGAGATCAAGAGTTGGACACTTAACTGAATGAGCCACTCTGGGGCCCCTTCCTCAATCCTTTTAACCAAATATGCTTTGGATATTTTATGATTCAACTTGAAAATTAATCTTTTCTGAATTTAAGTCTAATAATCTTCAAAATAAAAACAAAAATTTAATTAAACTACCTCTTCCCTCCCAATGCAAGAGGGATCTATAATGTAGCCAGGGAAGATCAAAAAATAAAAAATAAAAAAATAAAGATGATACCTAGTTAAGTTCTGAACAAGTAACCAGTTAACTAAAGTCAGCTCCTGATCACTTTATCTAAAGGCCAGATGACCCTTCTAATTATTTTCACAATACCTGTCACCATTTGAAATTCTATTAATTATCTATTTTCTCCCCTATTCCCTCCCAACTACAACACGAACTTTTTACTCCTAACTCAAGTTCTCAAACTTTTTTGGTACCAGGAATACTTTGTACCAGTGGTTGGTAAACTACAATGGCAGGCCAGCTGCCAGTTTCTGAAAGTAGTTTTATTGGAACATAGTTATGTCCTTTCATTTACAAATTGCCTACTGACTGCCTTCGAATTGAACAGCTGATCCTATGACTTCTAAACCCTTTAAACCTATCTGGCCATAGGGGGGAAAAAACAAAACTTATTCTTTACTGCTTTGTACTTTTAAAAAATTACTGAGGACTCCAAAAGAGCTTTTTGTCTAGTTAGTATATTAGAAATTCAATCTAATAAGTTTTTAAAGTATTTATTTTTTTTAAAGATATTATTTATTGACAGAGAGAGAGATCAGAAGTAGGCAGAGAGGCAGGCAGAGAGGGGGAAGCAGGCTCCCTGCTGAGCAGAGAGCCTGAGCTCCCGATGCGGGGCTAGATCCCAGGACCCTGAGATCATGACCTGAGCCGAAGGCAGAGACTTTAACCCACTGAGCCACCCAGGCGCCCCGTATTTCTTTATTTTAAAATTACCATTACAATCTCGCTGGTATGTACAATTTGAGAAACAAGGCAGAGGACCATAGGGGAACGGAGGAAAAAAATGAAACAAGATGAAACCAGAGAGGGAGACAAACCATAAGACTCTTAATCTCAGGAAACAAACTGAGGGTTGCTGGAGGGGAGGGGGCTGGGAGGGATGGGGTGGCTGGCTGATGGAAATTGGGGAGGGTACGTGCTATGGTGAGCACTGTGAATTGTGTAAGACTGATGAATCACAAACCCATACCCCTGAAACAAATAATACATCATATGTTAATTAAAAATTATAAAGAGAAAAAGGATAAAAAATAAATAAAATTACCATTAGATTTACATTACATGTAAAAAAATCCATGACATGTTAAATGTTTATGAAAAATAACTATTTTCCATAATAGGGAGAAAAATGTGTTTCACGTTTTTGCACATCTTTTTAATGTCTGATGCGATAAAATGCAATTGGACATTCATTACCTGCTTTTGCATTTAATCTATTAAGATGCCACATGCCATGTAGCCTCTGGGAAACTCCAGTGTACTCTCATGTCTCATTATTGTGAAAAACAGTTTTGACCCTGAAAGGGTCTTGAGAACTCCCAGGATCCCTGAACCATTAACTTTTGGTTCTGAACTTCTGCACAGAAACTTTATGAGAATAGAACCTGTTTGTTTTGCTCACTCTTGTGTCTCCAGCACCTAGGACAGTACCCAGCCCCGACCAGGTACTCAAGTATTTCTGGAATGACCAAATCAAGTAAAACAGCATGAAGGATTCCAAGGAGAAGGAACAGCATATGTATACAGGCAGAACTCACTTATCCCTGATGCCCCTGCAAGTAGAATGCATTTATTGTTGATAAACACCTTAAAGAGAATTCACAACGGAAATTTAGAATTCACTTAAAGTAACTGTGACCTGTGCTGATCTTTGACAAAGGAACAAAGGCAATGGAGAAAAGATAGCCTTTTCAACAAATGATGCTGGAACAACTTGATATTCACATACAAAAAAAATCAATGTAGACACAGATCTCACACCCTTCACAAAAAATTAGCTCAAAATGAATCACCGACCTAAGTATAAACTCCTAGAAGATAATGGGAGAAAATCTAGGTGACCTTGGGTTTAGTGAGGACTTTTCAAAAACACCACCAAACACATGAATCAGGAAAGAAACAACTAATAAGTTGGGCTTGATTAAAATTAAAAACGTCTGCTCTGCAAAAGACACTGTCATGAGAATGAGAAGACAAACCACGAACTGGGAGAAAAGATTTGCAAAAGACTTATCTGATAAAGGACTGTTATCCAAAATATACAAAGAATTCTTGAAACTCAACAATAAAACTAACAACCCAACTTAAACCTAGCCAAAGATATACAGATGGCAAATGAGCATATGAAACGGTGCTCCACATCATCTGTCATCAAGGAAATGCAAATTGAAACAAGAAGATACCACTACACATCTATCGGAATGGCCAAAATCCAGAACAGTGACACCACCAAATGCTGGTGGGCATGTGGAGCAACAGGAACGCTCACTCACTGCTGGTAGAAATGCAAAATGCTACAGTCACCATAAAAGGCAGCTTGGCAGTTTCTTACAAAACCAAACATACTCTTACCATAAGATCTAGCAATCATGCTGCTCAGTATTTACCCAAAGAAGTTGAAAACATGTCCACACAAAAACCTACACACAGGTGTTTATAGCGGGTTCATTCAAAATTGCCAAAATTTGGAAGCAACCGAGATGCTGTCCTCTGGTAGGTGAGTGGCTAAATAAACTGGTACAACCAGACAGTGAATACTATTT
>JAPYYM010000194.1:0-14999 GCA_028534135.1 Potos flavus
TCTAGAAGGGGTAGATGGAGTTCCTAACAGATGTGGGCAGGCGTGGGCACCCCTCCCTGCTCTGTGGTGGCCACCACCACAAAGCCCCATCAAGGATCCTCTTGGCCCCGACGGGAGTTTTATAAATGATTCGTGGCAGAGCCGGGCTATTAGCCCTGTGCTACTGTGGACAGCTGCTTCCGAGCAGAGCCCCCTCCTAACCCGAATTAGCAGCTCTTTGCAGATGTGTTGCTGGAGATAAGGGAAGAAACGTGCTTTCCTTGCCTGGGAATGGAAACTAAGGACAGTGGGGGAGGCTAAGACAGGTGCAGAGGAACCTGAAGGAAGGCCCTTTGTTACATTTTGGAAACAGTGGGGAGTGTGTTTCCTTTCAGTTTCTTTGATATTTTTTTCCTTTTTTTTTTTAGGTTCTGGACACAGAGTAGGTGCTAAGTCGGTAGGTCTTTCAAGTTTAAAACAGGAAAAGCCACTCGAAGCTGTGGTTTTTAACATGGTCCGGGGTGCTGGACTGCTTGGATGTTCTTTCTAAAATTGCCAGCAGGTGCACGCCTGGGGGGCTCAGCCGGTTAAGCGTCTTGCCTTGGCTCAGGTCCTGATCCCAGCGTCCTGGGATCCAGTCCCGCATCGGGCTCCCTGCAGGGAGCCTGCTTTTCCCTCTGTGCGTGCTCGCTCATCTCTCTCAAATAAATAAATAATTAATAAACAATAAATAAAATTGCCAACAGGTGACCCAGCCCCCAGCTTCCCTGCTTTCGAACAGCAGAAAAAGATACACCTTGTGTCCCGCCAATGGAACTTCCCAACTCATCTCACTGGTATGGTCTAAAGAAAGCCTCCAGGATATGACCTCATCGTGAAAGGAGGCATGCGGACCAAACAAACTTCAGGAAGGCAATCAATGAGCGTCCATTAGATGCAGTCCGTCAGCGTGGATATGCCAGAGGGCACACTCAAGTTCGGGAAAGGACCCCGGCGAACAGTATGAGCAGTGCCCTTAGACGAGAAGCATCCTGGGACAGACGCAACTTTGTGATCCCATTTAGGCAACCCATGACCCTTAGCATCCACTCTCGTGACTAACGCTTCTCCCAAACTCTCGCTCTTGTGTTTTCCAAGCAAATGTCTGAATGCTGAACAAGGGACAGGGGTTTGGGTCACTGCGGACACTGGATGGGGATGCAGATCTGGTTCGGGGCAGATCTGAGCGAGGGAAGTGGTTCGTGGAGGGAAAGGACAGTCACTTATCAAATAGTGCAGATCAGAGAGCACGGAATACCTTCTTGGTATGAAAATATCATTTGCTAGTGTTACCGAGCGCACATTCCTTTGCTTTGCCTCCTGTTCCAATTCATGGTCCCGGAGGTGCTCACACACCAGCCTACTGCTTGCAAGTTGCACCGGAGGTGGAGGGACATTTTGTACTATTAAGCAAATGGGGCTATGCAAAACTTTTTAAATATGTAGGTCAAGGTGAAAGAGGCAAAAAGCACGACACTGACGTCTTCCCCTGGGCAGCTAGATGGACATGGAAAGCTAGACTTCAGAATAGTTCCAATTTTCTGAAAATGTTTAATAAGATTTAATTTAATCGCCATTTTTATTTTCTTAATTTTTTTATTTTAAATTTAATTTTATTGTTTCAGTGTTCCAAGATTCATTGTTCATGCAGCACACCATTTTTAAAAAATAAAAAGACTTCAGTTTTTTTTATTTATTTCACATTTTGATATTTATTCATGATATCCAATATTTTATCTTTGGATTTTGATGGAGAACTTGGAATACTTTTGAAGGAAAATCACTTCTAAAAACTAAGGAAAATCATTTTAATTTTTACAATTGCTCTTAATTTACAGTTGAGATCAAAACGTGTTCAAATTTGTACCTTTGCTCTTTAAAAATCCCTGAGACAAAGGGTTGCCAAACTATGGCCCTCAGGTCAAATCAAACTATTTTTATAATAAAGTCTTAGGGAAACAGACCCTTGCCCATTGTCCAAGGGTGCTTACATCAACAGCAGAGCTTAGCAGGTGGGGCAGAGACCGCACACCCACAAAGTCTAAAACATTCTCTTGACCTTTCAAAAAAATGTTTGCTGATCCCTGTTTGCTGATCCCCACTTTGCATCGTTATTGTCAACAGAACAAAATCAATATGAAATCTTGCTTAAAACATAATTAGCTGAAAGTAGCATAAAAATTAATTGCCCTAAGTATATAATAGCTCATGATTTGTATAGGTCCTAATTTTATGACTCATCTAAACACTGCTAGCCCATCGACAGAATACCATAACACCACAGAATACCAGAATGCCGTAATAATGAAATCTAGTCCTCTTTGGTATTTTGCCCAAACTCTCAGACATATAAAAACAATAGATTTGAACTATTTTTCTTTTCTCTTTTTTTTAGAGAGGGAGAGAAAGAGAATCTTAAGCAGGCTCCACATCCAGTGTGGAACCTGACATGGGTGGGGCTCGATCTCACAACCCCAAGATCATGACCTGAGCCGATATCAAGAGTCAGACGCCTAAGTGAATGAGCCACCCAGGGGCCCTTAAATATATTTTTCTGTTCTGCTGTTAGGAAGGACTATTCGTGGAAATAGGGGAATAGAATATATTTCATTCGATGGTGTAGTAGCTTGATTTATCTGTCTTTAACGGTTTAGACATAGGGATGTGGGGCCTCCATTTGTATTCTCGTAGAGGAACAGAAATGTGTGGAGGTTGGGGCTGAGGAAAGTCCCAGGGCTCAGAAAAGTCCTCATAAAAAAGAGGCAGACAGATGGAGGAGGCTCTGGTTCCAATCAAGCCCTCGGGCCCTCAGGAGTTGGAACTTTCCACATGAAGCAGTTTTCGTGGACTCAGTGGTTCCTATCACCGCAGAGACCCTCCAGACCTGCCCTCCCTAGGTCTGAGTGACTGCACAGGAAGGAGTCTCTCTTCTTTCAGCACAGGGGGGGGAAGAAAAAAAAAAATCACAGGATCTCGGGTGAGCCCATGAAGAAAATAGCTGTATTCCAAATGCATTTTAAATGAAATTTATATTATATTTATATTATATGATAATACAAATTTTAATATAAACATAGAAAATAAAATTTGCATACAGGAAAAAAGTACACTGGAGACAAATGAGAAAAATCAGAGGAGAACAAAACCCTAAAAAGGAAAACCACCCACCCGTCACTCAGACGTAACATTTTAAAATACATCCGTCTAGGGGCGCCTGGGGGGCTCAGTCGTTGAGCGACTGCCTTTGGCTCAGGATCGTGGGGTCCGGGGATCGAGCCCTGCATGGGGCTCCCTCCTCAGCCGAGAGCCTGCTTCTCCTTTCCCCGCTTCCCCTGCTTGTGTTCCGTCTCATGCTGTCTCTCTGTCAAATAAATAAAATCTTTAAAAAAATAAAATAAAATAAAATACATTCGTCTAGACTTTGTAGTCCTTCATACCAGATTCATCCAATGAAATCAGTTTGTGTGTAGACCATTCTGAACTGTTTGTTTTTGCACTTAGGAATAAACAAGAAACACCATTCGTGGTATTAGATACACATCAACTTCATTTTAAATGGCTGAGCAGTATCCCATTATATGAATCGCCATGAGGCGTTCAGTGAATCCCTTATCATTGGACACTTAGGTTGTTTCCAAAGTTAAACATGCTAATGTTTAATCATTTTCTGGACTTGGAAAGGAAGGCCTGTATACTGTAAAGGTTTTAAAACTGCATGGCCAACTTGCCTTCTAGGAAGATATCGACACTTTGTCTTTGAATTTTAATATATTATTTTGAACATCTTAATTCTACTTTGGTAGATTATGTGTTTTCTCATGTACTCATTAATGCTGTGTATTACAATATTGCACAATGACTTCCAAAAAACAGAGGGAAATAAGTTTTTAAAATATTTTAGTACTTAACATTTTAAACTAGTGAGCATTTCCTGGATATCTTAGGTATACGATTTTTTTTTTAAAGACATTTCCTGGTTATGTTTTCTGTTTTGTTTTTTGCCTATTGTTTTCAGCTGGGATGCTTTCTTTCTTATACTTGAAGCATTTTCTTTACATTAACAATATTTATACATTTTACTGCAGCAAATACTCCAGTTTATCCTTTTCATTTCCTCTTTGTTTATAGTATTTAAAAAATTTTTAATGCTCTCAAATCTGTCAGACTTTTTTATGACCTTTCCTTTGCCTTCACAGTGTTTTCTAATAAGTAAGGTGGTTCATCTGTTAATATTAAATAAATATTCAACTCTGATTTTCATTTTATTTTGAAATTCATTTGAAATGCTTGCTGATACTGAATTCTAAGCTTTTTTCCTTTTTTAAAATTTTATTATTATTATTTTTTTAAAGATTTTATTTATTTATTTGACAGAGAGAGAGAGAGAGACAGCAAGAGAGGGAACATAAGCAGGGGGAGTGGGAGAGGGAGAAGCAGGTTTCCCGCTGAACAGGGAGCCCGATGTGGGATTTGACCCCAGGACCCCAGTATCACGACCTGAGCCAAAGGCAGACGCTTAACGACTGAGCCACCCAGGCACCCCTGTGTATTCTATTTCTGAGTATTTTTTATTAAGTGGGTTTTCTTCCAAAAGAAGGAATTATAAAATATTTTCATCAACTCTTCTTCCCCTCTTCACTTCCAGTTGGCACTGGAATGTCATTACATGTTAAGGATTGATTCAGGAAGAAAGGACAGCTTGCTAGATTCAGTCTGTCAGTCTAGAAAGATGACACGGTTTTCATGTACAGATTTTCTTTTACATTCCTAATGAAACTCTTATATTTAAATAGACATATACTAAAAGTGACTTTTTTGGAGCAGGGTTCTATGAGATTCAATATGCAGCTAGGTCTGTTTAGCCAATCAGAGCGTAAAACAGATCGATCGCTCCCATATTGTGGTTTTACTTTGTAGTCCTACCCTATCTTCCTCCCCAACTCCTGGCAAATGTTGATCTCTTCTCCATCACTATAGTTTTGACTTTTTGAGAATATCATATAAATGGAATTATGACAAATAACTTTTTTTTTTTTTTAAGTTGGTTCCGTGCCCAGCATGGAGCCCAACACAGTGCCTGAACTCGCGACCCTGAAAGCAAGACCTGAGCTGAGATCAAGAGTTGGATGCTTAACTGACTGAGCCACCCGGGTGCCCCAGAATTATGACATATAACTTTTTGAGCCTGGCTTCTTTCACTCAGCATAATGCCTTTGAGATCCATTCAAGCTCCTGCATGCATCAAGAGTTTGTTCCTTTTCACTGCTGCATAGTATTCCATTGTATGGGCGTACCATACAATGGTACTTTTTATTCATTCATACCGTACTTTTTATTCATTCCCACACTGAGGGCAATTGGGTTGGTTCCAGCTTTCGACAATCATGAATAGAACTGCGAAAAACACTTGGCATAGGTTTTTGTGTGAATAGCGGTTTTCTCTCAGGTAACTAGCAAAGAGTTGGATTTCTGGGTTATTTGATGAGTTATATGTTTAACTTCATAAGAAACTGCCACAGTTTTTAAAGAGTGGCCCTCCCATGCACATTCCCAAAGCAATGTATGAGAGTTCCATTTGCTCCAATCCTTGTCATCACTTGATATTGTTAGGTTTTCTTTTTTTTCCTTTCTTATAGATATGCACTGATATCTCATAGCGGTTTCCATCTACATTTTCTTAATGGCTAATGCTATTGAATCTCTTTTCCTTTATTTAATAGCCTCTTTGTCGAAATGTTTGTGAAAGCCTTTTGCCCATTTTTTAAAATGGGTTGTTTATTTTCTTACTGCTGAGTTTTGAAAGTTCTTTGTATATTCTAACTAGAAGTCCTCTGTTGGCTATGGATTTTTGAAATGTTTTCCCAGTCTGCGGTTTGTCTTTTCATTAATTTTTTTCTTAATTGCTTGACTATTCTGTGATGATTAAATTTTGGGGTCCCCCCAAAATTTGGGGGTCCCCCCCTCTTTTTTTGCTTTTTGGTAAGAATGTTTAAGTTCTACTCTCTTAGTAAATCTCAACACAGTATTACCAACTATAGTCACCATGTTTTACATTAGATCAGAGTTTACTCATCTTGTAAATGAGAGTTTATACCCTTTTGCCAGCCTGTCCCTACTTCTCCAACCCCAAGCCCTTGGTAACCACTTTTCTACTCTTTGTTTCACAATTTTGACTTTTCTTTTTAGATTCCCCATAAAAGTGATACCACACACTATTTGTCTTTCTTTTAGCAGTGTCTCGGGCTGAACAAAAGTTTTAATTTTGATGCAGTTCAATTTACCCATGTATTTCACAGATTATGCTTTTGGGACCATGTCCATAAACGCTTGGTCACAAATCCTCAGTACAGCTTTTTACAAGCTAGTTGTGTATACTTCTTTTTGCTATTATTCCCTAAGTAACTTCTATTTTTTGCTATTTTAAGTGGATTACTGATTTTCCGTTTTATCTAAATCTACCTTAAAATGTTTATTAAGATGCAAAAGTCAAATTTCTTATTTGGCAATGTTTTTTGAAACTCTTTCTTCCGATAAATTGAACAGATCGTGTGTTTACACAGAATTGTAGTTATGTCACGTCAAATAAATCGTGAGGCGTATTTGTGATAGATGCTTCCATTTGTATGTATTTCATTATCAAAATACCACGTGAATGTCAAAAGATATTTTAGGGGTAGGCAAGATATCAAAATTATAGATGAAGACACAGATATGACAGAATCCATATACTCTGGCCACTTGGACACTTGGCATGAGGTAAGAATGAGGACCGTGGTGGGTGGGTCGGTCATGATGACGGTCTAACCTCAAGTCCTCAGATCTGCCCTTTGTGTAGTTAAGTCTGACACAGGGCCCACCACCTGAAGGCAGAGGTTTTTAACCTAAGCTCCAAGAATGAGTATCGGGAGGTAACGAAACCACTAAGTGTATATAAAAATGTGAACGTGAGCATATGTGCATTTTCCTGGGTAAAAGTCTAAAATCTCATCAGACTTTCTAAAAATACCATTCCGTTCCAAGAAGGCACACTCGTGTTCTCCCCATTCTCTCATTTCAAACATATCCAACCCACTGTACACATTCAATAACTATTTATTAGATGACTGAACAAAAAATTTTTATTGAACTGTTATGATATGGTAAAACTTTAGGTCTGACCTCAAGCATAAGATTTTTATTTAGCAAACATTTATTGAGTGCCTCCTTTGGCCAAGCACCCTTAATATGGAACTCTAGGACAAAAAGGCAGTGTTTCTGCTCTCAAAGAGAAAGACATAATAGCAAGTGTATTTCAGTGGGAGAAGTTCCAGAATGGGAGTCTCTGTTCATTATGTTCAGAGAAGGAGCACTGGATCTGCCTATGGACCGTGGAGAAGTCTCCCCAAATACAGCGGTGCTTGAGCGCAGACGAGAATGTTCTTGACAGCAGAGCTCTAAGTAGCCTGCAGAACCCTTCAACTGCAAACGCTAGGACCTGAGGTTATTGCAGAGTGAGCATGATATGGAGCCTGGGAACCCATAAAAGAGATAAAGACTCTCTTTATCATGGGTTTCATGACAGTTTATCAAAGTCAAGTAGGAGAGGCAAGAAGATTCTAGAAGAAAGCATTTGAAGACACAGAGGTGCAAGAGATCATGGCGTGTTTGGGGAACTCCAAGTGGCTTAGTCTTGCTGCAAAATTAAGTGTGAGGGATCCCACCATCCTACATCTACTGGTTCAGAAATTTCCAGAAATACCAGTGTAAACACCCAAGCATTAATGCAAACGAGTGTCCACCACAGCACTGTCAAAAAGGTCTCCAAAACAGGAAACGACTTCAATGTCCATCATCAGGAGACTGGATAGAATCTTCTGGTACACCCATATAATGGAACATTTTGCAATGTTAAAAAGATCAAGTTCCATCTTTTCGAATTAAGATCTTTTCAAACAGATCTCAAGTTAAGTAGGATCACCAAAATCTGAGTCTGAAATTTCAGAATAGTATCAGCCATAAAGCAACGGGATACTACCTCATATTTTTAAAAACATACAATATAAAAAAAATGCTTGTGTTTAAATATATTTTAGTGATCGTTAGGCTGATTGTGTTTGATGGCCCCAATTTTTGCCCCTCTCTCCAATCCCTGCCTTTTGCCATGGATTCTGCAGCTTTTTCACCATGAGCGGAATCGCTTTTCCCATTCCTGATACCGAGTTCAACCCTGTGACCTGCTTTTGGCCAATGGACATCAGCGAGTGTATAATGATTTCAAGAAGAGGCTCAAAAAAGCCTCTTGTCTATTCCACTCATGCTCTTGTGCCTGGCCATCACTATGAGGACATGTCTGGACCAGGCTTCTGGAAGGCGAAAGACCAATAGAACAAAGTTGAGTCACCCGAGTTATCCAAGCAAAGACCACCCTACATCAGCCTTCAGCCGGCTGATTCCCAGACATGTGAGCAGACCTAGACAAGATCAGAAGAGCCATCTGGCCGACTCACAGCTGACCACAGACACATGGACAAGGCCGGCTCAGATCTCCGACCAAGCATGGAACCCAGCAGCCTTGTAAAATAAAGAACTCTGTGTCTCTGAGGTTTTGTGGTAATGCCATGGAATATTATTTTAGCCATAGATAACTAATAAACTGCATTTGTATATAATACAGGCTTACCAAATAACTGGACAGATGCACACCCAACTATTAATAGCGGTTACGTCTAGGGAATGGAATTGTCGGTCAACTTGTACTTCCAAACACCGAAAGGCCTGCTGTACTCTCTAAGAAACAGAACTGGTAATCCTGATTTGACTCAGTTGCCTTCTTTAACTTATTCTTTCAATGCCAAAAGTAGGCTAGATAAGAAATTAGGTCCTGATTCTGGCAGCTTCCAGAAGAGTAAGTCTAAATGGTTACAGCGCTTACTTTATTTGCACAAGTGTTAAAATAGTTAGAATAGCTCCTGTCTGCAAGACGAATAGACCATCGGTGAACGAGCCACTAACGTCTACCTTTTAGACCATTTTTCTTTTGTAAAGAGGCAAGTGGCTTCTGCTGGGGGTGGGGTCATTGAGATAATCATCATTGTCGACCATGAATGGGACAAGTCATGATGAGAAATTGTTAAAGCTACCCGAAATGCTGTACCAATGAGCAAATAATCTGAAAGTATTAAGCATGGC
Organism: Potos flavus; assembly: GCA_028534135.1. NCBI lineage: Eukaryota > Metazoa > Chordata > Mammalia > Carnivora > Procyonidae > Potos > Potos flavus. The sequence continues at coordinate 9,187 of JAPYYM010000194.1, forward strand.
GACAATGAGGATTGATGATGGCATGTGTATTTTTAGCCCCAGCGACAGTCAACTAACTGATCTCTTAAACTCCTTGAGGTTGATCTAGTTTGGACTTTCAGATGATCAAATTAATTCAGATGTTTTATAAGTGGCTGGATACTGATGTGTATCATTATTTCATTCATTCATACCAACTCTCTGGGAGATGATGTGGTTAATGCTTAACCTTTACCAAGTCTAGAAAAAAAGAAAGTAATTACAAACTATTACTGATTTGGTTGGATTGCTCTCCCCACATTAAACTTCAACAAGTACAGTTAACTGCCTGCAAGGCATTTAAAGTAACTGCAGAAATCCAAAATCTCAGGGGATCATCCCTTGGTGAGAAGCATAGAATTCAGAGGTAGTAAGATGGGAAAATACCTTGGAAATGGGTCAGATTTGGGGACTAAAAGTATTTGGTCCCATTTTCTAGTAGGTAAGGGACCCATAAGTATCTTAATTTCTCTGTGGCACAGTTTCCCCATCCATTTAATGGAAATAACCAAAGTACTCTCATTATGAAAATCAAATTCATTTCATTTGCCATCATCTCCCTACTTCTGCCTTCAAAATAAGTCTGGCAAAGGATCAAAAAAGAACTGATGCACTATTACTAATGACATTCTCCACCTCTCTTTCTTAAATATTTATTTATTTATTTTAGAGCGAGAACACATGTGTTGGGGGGGAGGGAGAGAGAGAATCTCCAGCAGACTTCCTGCTAAGCGTGGAGCCCACTGGGGGGCTCGATCCCAGGACCCTGAGATCACGACCCAAGCCAAAATCGAGAGTCAGTTGCCCAACCGACTGAGCCCCCCAAGCGCCCCCTTCTCCCCTATCTCTTAGAACCAAAAGTTTGGATTCCTGCCATGCTTCTACTTTCCAGTGTCCACTTGAATGGAGATATAAAAGATCTGCCGTAGTCACAGTTCCATTAAGACCCAGTTCTCTTAAATCCATAATATAACCAAGGGGAAACACAACTTTATGGATGATACAGCCACAACCGTACATTCACATTTGCATTTAAACATAAAGGTAAATTTATACTTACAAGTACCTGACTAGAAGACATAAAATAATTTGCCCAACATTATATAAATCAAATAGGGACAAAAGTCTAGGACCCTATCCTCTAGGCCAGAGCAGTTTCTCCAACATTCCCCAACCAGTATATGTCTGCAGAAGCAATCCATAGTGATGAGAGCTAAGAATGCTAAGGAAGATGCAAAAGATTTCCATTTTTTTTTCTTAATTTGATTGATTTGAGAGAGAGAAAGCATGCACACATGTGGAAGGGGCAGAGAGAGAGGGAAAAGCAGACTCCCCAATGAGCAGAGGGCCCAACTCGGGACTTGATCCCAGGACCCCAGGATCATGATCGGAGCCGAAGGCAGACGCTTAACCAGCTGAGCCACCCCGGCGCCCCAACATTTCCATTTAGATAAATAAAACAGATTGCTTTTCAAGAAACACTAGAACCACATCCCTCTCTACTGAGCTTGTCCAGACAGCCTCAAACATTTTAAGTAAAAGCAACTTCACATGCTTCCTTCCAGATCCTCCATTGTGCACACACGTTCTGTCGTCCCCTTTCTCCACGGTGCAGCTGTCCGCAGTGGCACGGCCCCAAAACCCACGCTTCTGGGTTAGAGCCACAATGTGCCCGCTGGCCGTGTTACTCTCCAGACCACATTAGAAGTCCCTCCACCTTGTGTCCCGCTTTCAGATTCTTTGCTAATCGCCTGCTGCTTTTGAGGGGCACAAAACCCGCCTCGGCTTCCCCGCCCCAGCAGGCACGATGTTCTCTGCTTTCGGAGGTCACGGCATTGCCAGACTATAGTCTCGATCTTGGGAAAAGAAGTAATTAGCCCGATGGGGAAAAAACTGCCGTGTCAGCGATTTTCTCACTCCTGGGTTTTGAAGACACAGAGACCCAAGCAGGTCAGACAGAAGTTGGCTGCTATTGGGTCTTAATGCCCCACTAAGCTCGAACACCAACTACTGGCACCCAGAGCTCATTAGCTCTGACCCAACACTGCTAATCGCGCCGAGTGCTGCATCAGCTCTCGGGGACAGTTAAAGACGCGTTTGTTAACGTTTCAACCTCAGAGTGCCCTGTGTGGCTTTGAGGACCCAAGCCTCACAAGTTGGCATAAATTCTAAGAAAGAGTCCACCGAGCACAAGAAGAAATGGGTCTACTTTGAGGGGTGCCCATAAAGACAAAAATTGTTATGATTCCTCCGGAAAGAACCCTGGCGTATTATCATCGGCAACGTTCCCCCCTTTCTTGGTTAACATAGAATAAAAGTGTTTTTTGGATTTGTGGGTACAACTGTTTCGCGATCAGGGTTTCTCAACCTCAACACTATTGACATTTCGGGATGGGTAATTCTTTGTTGTGGGGCTGTCCCGTGTAATGTGGGGTTTAATGTGGGGTTTCAACAGCCTCCCCAGCCTTGACCCACCAGATGCCAGTGGCTTCCTACCCCCATCCCCAAAGCATGACAACGACCACAAATGTCCCCAGACATTGCCAAGTGTCCCCTTTTGGGAAGCAAAGTCATCCTCTATTCAGAATCATTGCTTTATAAGATTGTTACCTGCATTAAAAAGAATAGAATAAAATAAAATAAAAAAAACAGGATAGGACAGATATTATCAGACAGAATCAAATAAGAGTAAATATTCTTTCATGAACATATATTCCATACTTGTTTGGATGTTTGTGCATATAAATAAAGTGAATCACAATTTTTTTTTAAAGATTTTATTTATTTATTTGACAGAGAGAGTACAAGTAGGCAGAGTGGCAGGCAGAGGGAGAAGGGGAAGCAGGCTCCCCACTGAGCAGGGAGCATGACCTGGGGCTCGATCCCAGGACCCTGGGATCATGACCTGAGCCGAAGGCAGCTGCTTAACCGACTGAGCCACCCAGGCACCCCAAAAATCACAATTTTAAAAGTCCGAAAAATACAGATCGAGTATCTTGACTCTCAAAATATATTTACTGTATTACTGCTAAGAGATGGGTATTCGTCTCCCACTTAGAAATCTCCCATTTTTTCTCAAAAGTTTACTGCATGCTTTTTTTGAGTTGTTTTTAATTTAATATAGTTTTCTATCAAAACTAATGAAATTTTGTCTTCCCGTCATATTAAGGCAATTGTGGTAATATATATGCCCTTTAGATACACAAAATTAGCGAAATAGAACGTCACAGATCATCTAGCAATTTAGTGAGTCTTTACTATGTGCTAAAGGAAAATGTGTGAAGCCAGACCCCTCTGTGTCAGGCTTTATCATTTATTTCGGTATAAAATCTAGTAAATAACGCTTATGTATGCCTCACTTTGCCGAGAGATCACACAGAATTAGTTGGTGAATCTCGGGAGTCGTATAAGAAATGTTTTTTGCTCAGTTAGGCACGTAGGACATAAACCTGTAAAAACTGAAACAAGTGTATAATCGTCAAATAATGTTTAACAACACCAAAGCTGTTTCAAGTCAAGCTTCATAGACCACACACGTGTACACACACACACACACACACACACACACACACACACACACTGAGTACAGAGGTGACACTCACAGCTTACGGCATACTACTGTAGAATACGGAAGTGGAGTTTTGCTCATTCCTTCCAAGCGTGATCTTAAAATATACAGACATGAGTTCATTCTATTTACATCACCGACTACACAAGTATGATAGGAATTTAGTTTATCATTTGGCTTTTTTATCTAAATGATCTTTAACCAAAGATTTGATTTTCTCTCTAATTCAAGGATTTTAAAGAAAATAGTTTTTAATCTTGACCTTCTATTCATTTTATTTTCCCTTTTATTATTATTTTCACTTTGGGGTCAAAGTGTGAGTTTAATATTATTTAAACTTTCAGGATACTTACTATGGCCACGTATATAAACATTTCTACAAATGTTTCACAGGCTCTTAAAAAGACCACCTGTTTTCTGTTTGTAGGATAGGTAGCCTTCTGATGCCTCTTTTTTAAATAAAAATTAAGAGTATTTTGGAGAGTTCCATGTGTTTATTCATATTTCCCTAACTGCTTGGGCAAAGATTCAGATGGATGTGTTGGAGTATTTTACCAGTACTGTGTTTTAAGCAAATCTCTGTTCTGTGAATTTTATCAGTGTCAGTCATGGTCATGATATTGTACTATAACATACAAAGATGTTTCTATTGAGGGAAGCTGGGTGAAGGGTACACAGAACTTTTTCTATCTTTTTTTTTTTCTTTTTTAGGCATATATACCTTTATTCATAGACCTGGGAAAATGACAGTCATTACATAGCAAATAGTGAGGGACAGTGAACTCAACATGTAAGTTTGGAGTCCTCTCCAGATCCTTCTATGAGAGGAGGCAAGTTGAACTATCAGAGTAAGAATTGATACTGCACAGAACTTTTTCTGTCCACTTATTTGCAACCCTGCAAATCTATAATTATTTCCAAATAAAAAGTAAAGGGGTGCCTGGGTGGCTCAGTCGTTGAGCGTCTGCCTTCGGCTCAGGTCATGATCCCAGGGTCCTGGGATCGAGCCCCGCATCAGGCTCCCTGCTCAGCGGGAAGCCTGGTTCTCCCTCTCCCACTCCCCCTGCTTGTGTTCCCTCTCTTGCTGTGTCTCTCTCTGTCAAATAAATAGATAAAATCTTAAAAAATAAATAAAAACTAAAAAAAAAAAAAACCCAAACCATGAAATCTATTTGCAAAACTAACAGCTTTCCTTTCATTTATCTTGATGCTAATGTGTTTATGCCACATGGTACATAAAGGTTCATGAAAAGCTATAGGTTGCACGCTTATTAAAAACGGATCTTTTTGTTTCATTTTGAGTGTTTTCTCTTGGATTTTGCATTGTCTGATGCAAATTTTGTCAGGCTAGCTTGCTTATTTTTAGTTCCTTTCTCTTTTTGCTTTGAGGGAGTGTGTGTACGTGTCTGTGTATGTGTGCATATGTGTGCGTGTGCGTGCACACGTGTGCGTGCATATGTATATATCTGTGCATGTGTGTATATGTATATACATGTGCATGTGTGTATATCTGTATGTGCGTGTGCACTTATGCGTGTGTGCAAACTGTACGTGCGTGTGTCTTCGTGCACGTGTGTGCACATTCGCCCATGCACCTGAGTCAGCTTTGGCCGTTCTTCTATTTGTAAACATTATTTCATACTGTTTCCATACGTCTCTCGCAAACAACAAATAGCCATCACAGATTACTAATTCCTTTTTCTACTACATAATTTTCTTCAATCGTCTTTACTGTAAACTTAACTTTCTTTACATTAGCCATTTGTAGGTCATCTGAATGGTTAAAAATTCTTAAGTCACAACCTTTTTCTCCCTCAAAATCCTGTGACATGAAGCTAGTGCTTTCCGAAAGACAATATTTTAAGGAAAATATCTCACCGAAGCTTCGTTTACTTTCTTTTGGGGGAATCTGTGTTAGTCGTCTAGATGATTGTAAGATTTTGTTTTGCTCTGTTTTCCCCCTTCATCCTTTGGGAAACTTTTCTCCTTGGAACCAGGATGCCTGTAAGGCCGTGCTCGCTACCTCTCGGACTTGGAAGACTAAAATCTTGTTGAGAAAATAAATGAGAGATTTTTCTCAAGTCTTCTATTTCTCTACCTCATGGAGGAAGAGCAAGGGAGATGCCCGTTCCCATTCCCCCAACTGGTTATATTCTCTTAAAAGACTGAGACTTAGGTTTGATCGTGTGTCCGCAGGCTGTCCCTACAGGGAACCGGAGGTGAATCT